>OZ029928.1:13867249-13924899 GCA_964023275.1 Norana najaformis
GCACGTGGACAAATTTTAACCATGTTTGTAGATTAAGCACGCACACACATCAAAAGTCAACATTTATTAATAAAATATATTTCAAGCATTATTTAAAATTGTGCATAGTCTGCCCACTTAAAAACATGATAACAAAGTACGCAGTTTGGCTTCAGCATCATTTTTAAACACACACGAATACGTTATTATACTGTATAAATGACCTTAAATGACAAAAGAAAAAAGGTAAATGAGAGACATCAGTGCATATCGGTAATTTAAATGAAGCAAACAGCTTCTGAACATCACAAATAATGATCACTGGATTACCCGCCATCACCAAATCACCCAAAAAATCGCGATTTTTCACATCCAAAATAATTCAGAAGTTCAAGATAGCGCAAAACAAAAAAAAACATAGAGTTAAAGGTTTACCATTTACCATCTTTCAAAGCTATTAGAAATTAAAGCATATGTTAATAAAATGGCACACAAAATCAAGTATAAAATAAAATGTCAAAACAAAATCAAATTTGTAATATTTCAAAGAAACCAATCAAAAACTACCCCTAAAACTATTTTCAAACAGTTTAATCAGCCGTCTTTCAAAGCTATTACAAATTAAAGCATATGTTAATAAAATGGCACACAAAATCAAGTATAAAATAAAATGTCAAAACAAAAATCAAATTTGTAATGTTTCAAAGAAACTGATCAAACACTGCAGCCTAAAACCATTTTCAAACAGTTTAGTCAGCCATCTTTCAAGTATCTGCCATCGTCTTACTTATCGTATATATGCATACAGGAAAACAAATGTATACATATATACACAAACACACACATACATGTAAACACAAAGTAAACGAGAAATTTTACTTCTTATGGTTATATTTATGTAGAGCCAACACACACAAACACAACCCATCCTGGCATCTCCTTTCCACCTTCTCTCTCTGGTCTTCTGGCAACCGGACTTGGTTCTTGACAAGGCATCTTCAGACAACCCCACTGACTTGATGCAGTGCTTGTGAATAAGTTGGTGCCCTGCACTCAGCTTTTAATAAGTAACGCTTTAGAAATTTTGAGTTTACAATTACTATTATGATTACGAGCCAGTATCTAATGAAAAGCATCAGTCATAGGTGCTTTGCAGTTGTGTATTCAAGACCTGCTCAAGGTCCTCACATAGTAACCTTCGCGAGAGGTTGAAATCCACACATTTCACATTACAAGTGAACTTCCTTTGTACTGCATTTTTGTATATTGTATTTTATGAAGTTGTCATTCGAAACAATAAATAAAATGAATAAATGAATAAATGAATGAAAAACTCTTCTCGATCTGTTTGCTGGTTGACTCACGTCACATCCAACTTCCGAGAATTTCCACACCTTGTAATATTTCCTTCTCCAAATTACAGATCTCATAATTTTATATTCAGTTAACGAGGAAAAGCAACACAGGAAACAAGAAGAGCTGGGGAAGTGTAATTAGAATATAGCTGGTTCATGCTTCCACCATAACCCCCAACAACAACGTCACATATAGGACATATGAAGCCCACAAGGCAACATTCCCATATGGGCTTCATATGTTACTATATATGGGCCATGTGTAAATATACGTAGGACATAGGAAGCCCACACGGGAACGTTGTCATATGGGCTTGGGACGTCCTACATATGACGTTGTTGTCGGATCAGCAAAGAATTGCTAAAATAAAGCAAAAATATATATCTGAAGTCAAGAATACTCGGAAAAAACTGAATTCAGTTAGAAAGAGATCGCAGTAAACTGTTACGTAAACTCAAATGAACTGTATTTGGCAAATAAAACCATGCGTAGGCAACGACCTTCACCTTCTGTGATCGCGGACTCATTTTCAATCTCCTCCTTCTCGACTTTTAACAGAGTAATCGTAAAATCAATTAAGTGAAAGCAGCACAAGACAAAAACCAATCAATCAATTCCTAATTTCAATCATTCGAAACAGCCAAAACATATTTCCAACTAATCTGAGACTGCGCTGTTTTTTAACTCCCTTGCAGACTTACACGTACCAGTTTTAAAAAGACCTCCAACATAGTACTACACAGAAGAGCTTTAACTGCACCCATCTAATAGACCTTGAAATTTGAACGTGGCTCAACTCAGAAGAAGCAATCAAGTAACAAATAAATTACCAAATTATTATAGCAGGCCACCTATACAAAAAGTAATTAGATTCGACTAATTAACAATATTTTAGATTTTATGAAATTGTAATTTCAGCCATCTGCTTTTAAAAAGGTTTCCATTAAACTGTATTGCTTTGCCACCTAAAAAGTCATAGTTCTTGAAAGCCTCATAGCTAGAACATCAGTGTATCATTAGTCTTGACTGCTTTAAGTTGTTTGTGATTTCAGCTGAAAATGAAACCCTAATTCCGTTAGGAGAATATTCATACAAAAATGAACCAGTTTACGGCGAAAACCTGTTATGATTCTACACTGCAGGACCTGCGAAAGACAGTAGCTACTGCTTGCACATCCAGCTCAAGGCAAGAGCTCACAGCATGTTCTTGTAACAGAAAAACTGCACAATTCTTTAAGATAACCCCATAAACAAGAGAGGGCAAAAGTTCAAAGGTAAACACAAACCTGTTGTTTCCTTTAAGTCAAAGTTCTCAGGATCGATGAGATTCAAAAGCTGATTAAGGTCCTTATCACCAAGAAGACCAATGACCAGCAATTTGTCCACAACTCGAATAAGTGGTCTGCACAGATAAAAAAATACAGTGAACAAGAAATCAACATACCGCTATTTTCTGCTTATATTTAGGAATTTCTGTTTCCACCTACTTTGCATCCTCTCGTCTTTTAGACTCAGAAAAAAGGCAAGAAGTAGATAACGCAATAACATTAGGTCGAAAATCACACATTCTCAAAATGGTAAGGACAGGATAAAAAATGTTACTTTAAATTAAAATTCCCTCAAAGCTTTCATACATCTTGATTTTCATTAATTTTACAGCATTTCTCTCATCAGCTGCTAACCTTGTCTCCATGGATCACACTTCTACGATTTGATCCAAGTCGATAGGGAATTTGTTACATCAACCTTAAAAGTGCAGAGTTGCACTTGCAACTTGCAACAGACTTGCAACACGCCTACAATTCCTCGCTCAGCTGATGGACATATAACGTGTTAATAAATGCATTACTTACTTACTTACTTTATTACTTACAAGTGACCTCCAGTGGTGTGTTTGCTCATTATTATAGAAGCGCTATTGAGCTTTTGAGATCATATTAGTTCTTAAGTTTCAATAGTTAATCAAGTTGATTGGCGTCATTGCTATGTACACAAACTGGTTTTCCTTGCTATGTACACAAACTGGTTTTCATTGCTATGTACACAAACTGGTTTTCCTTGCTACGTACACAAACTGGTTTTCATTGCTATGTACACAAACTGGTTTTCATTGCTACTTACACAAACTGGTTTTCATTGCTACGTACACAAACTGGTTTTCATTGCTACGTACACAAACTGGTTTTCATTGCTACGTACACAAACTGGTTTTCATTGCTACGTACACAAACTGGTTTTCGTTACTGCCTCCGATAGGATCTCTGATGTGTGCTGCTCCTTTCTGCACAGCTTCAGCCAACAAGTCCATCATGTGTTGTTTGAGAACATCCAGTGGGAAGTATGGACTCGTCATTAGATTCGGCTCACTGTTTGCATGTGCCCTGCAAATGAAAATCATAATCTTGATCGAGAGCATAATTATTCTGGCAAACGAAAGTCAGGAAAGTCCTATTGACATTTGACTAAGTACACTTGGAAAAAAGTTAGGAAAGTACTTGTGAATCTGACTAAGTACACTGGAAAAGTTAGCAAAGTCCCAGTGAATCCGACTAAGTACACTGACATATATACATGCGTACATACACGCATGCATGCATACATTCATAAACACATACATACATATGTTCAGTTAATTTGTTTACAGCCTCTTCAAGAAGTATGCAAGTACCTATGCAGAAGTACTCCCAGCCCATCTCTGGCAATAAACAATGTCAAGTGCTTAACCAATCAGTATTAACAAAGTGCCATTGAAAACGATGCAGTCCCGACAACACTGCATACAGGGTCCGTACAGATTTATTCCAATGCCTTATTATTAGCATTTCTGCGTTTAAACACAAAACTACATTTGTGTTTGGCTGTATTAGTTTGCACAGGATTTGCACAGTGGCACTAACTTGTACTCTTCAATAGCAATTTTCGGACGGATTGAAACGCTCTGTTCGAGCGAAGGTATTCCTTCGCGAATGCTTGTCCGCTGGTTTGGAGGAAGGTTCTTGTTGAAAAGGTTGAAGTTCCTTGTGTCAAATGCCAGAGGAACAATGAACTCCTTCTGAGTCATCAGTCTGATATCAAGCCATCAACAAAGCAGCATTTACTACTTTGCAACACAGTACAAAATTTCTGATCAAGTTGCAAAAAATGATTATAAAGTAAACAAGTGTGACACAGTAGCTGATTGGTTTGAATGCTTGTCTTGTAACATAGGGTTGTTACCAACCATATGGGGCATGATAGCTGATTGGATACAGAGCTCGGCTTGTAACGTGGAGAGTATGGGTTCAACCCTCACCTGAGACGGTTGCTGTGTAGGAACCTCAAGCAAGTCGCTCACTAACAATTGCTCAGTGCCATTGACTGATGCGTAGTCATTAGATAGTGGCACTTAATTAATGCAGAAATAATAATAATATGAACAGTTCCTGCAAGTTATATTTCTTTAGGCACAGTATAAATCTCAAGGTTATGATTACTGTGAGCGACTGCTTGGCGTTGGGGTTCGTATACTGCGAGTTTTGTCGCAGTTCGTTGCTCCTCTTCTTCGATGCTCCAAAAACTCTGAAGATAGTGTCAACTATGAAGTCTGGATGAGAATCCATCAGCTGGGCTCTGCATGTCTGCAGGAGCTTACCAGCGGTGACTCTTTTCATGATCTCAGCACTTTTCGCTTAATGATTAGCCTTTTGTTCTTACTGACTTTAACATCATTTATTATTAGCATTTGTACAATGTTTTTTTTCAAAACATTAAAATCTGGACAACTACAATACTTAAAATCAGTCCTCACTCCTCAAACTCATCATTATTCAACCAGATCATCTGAATGCCTTGTTCTTGTTGTGCCAGAAACTAGAACTTTTCTTGGTAGACGAGCTTTTTCGGTTGCTGGGCCAAAATTTTGGAATTCTCTTCCTGCATCAGTGCGTTATGCTCATTCTGTTAAGTCATTTCGTTCTCAACTTAAGACTTACCTTTTTCAGTTGGCTTATCCGCCGTAGGCTGCCTCTCTGTCTTAGTGGACTGATCTTCTGGATATCGACCTGAATGCGGATTAAATCTGAAGCACCATCGGTTGATACCTTGTGCATTAGACACCAGCGCTTTAGAAGTTTTTAATAAATAATAATAATAATAATCATTTAGGCCGGAACAGGCAGCACTTTTGCAAGAACCTTAAACATACAGCAGTGTCTATGTAAATACATACATACACAACAAAGATATGTCAAAAAACATAGTAGTAAGCATCTATAAACAGCCTCAGAACATGCCTCTGACACCAGTTTTGATAGCTGCACATAACAACTGTGCTTTTAAATAACTTTAACGGCATGCAGCTGTGATACAAGTCAGAACTCAAGATACCTGGAGTCGGCATGTGATGCAAGATGAAGTGAAATCAGAAGATTGTGGAAACCCATTCGAAGGGCACCCGGCATGTCTGGTTAGAACAACACCAAATCATGTTCAGTTAAACACAAAGTTACAAGAATCAAGAATACTGGAACAGGCATGCAACCTGTGACATGCGTTTTGTATCCTTTATTTCACGATTCTGATCAGTCATGGTCTCATGTTGTCAGATCAGCAGCAACTCTGAAGAATTTTCTCAAAAAGACGCTATATAAATGTGCAATCATGATGACAATCTGACAAAAGACAAACATAGTCTGGTCTTACAGCACATTTAATGCTCCCTGTCGCTAACGGCTAATGGAAACTGGTGCTTGATTGGAACCCAGCACTGAAAAGAAGTTTAACCGTACTTCAAAAGGCCACAAATTTTGTCTCGCTTTAATGACTGTGCCCTTTTACTAGACAATGATGTCTATGACAGTTCTGGCTACAGTGGTGTTGGCTGCAATCGTTATAGTCACGGGTATAGTTATATTCATATATATATATATATATTCCTATATATATGTAATATATATATGTAATATATGTATGTATATATGTGTATATATAGTTACGGGTAACGGCCATCAACAGAGGAAGCCATTTTAAGACTTGTAGTCAAAAGAAATGGTTTTCTAAACACTGCTTACATTTGCTCTTGATGCAAAACATGAGCTGTCTTTCGTCAACATGATGGGTCAACTCATGAGCAGCACGGTGGTTGCCATGAGAACACACGGCATGATAGAGTCCCAGGGTGTGCGCATGGAATCTGTTGTTCAATAAAATGCACAGTAAATAAATCATACATAGCATCTCATGACTTCTGTGGCGCCGATTATCACAAGGCATAGGGTATCAATCGATCCAATGTAGAATGCTTATATATATACTGATATTATATATATACTGAAATTATATATATACTGATATTATATATATACTGATATTATATATATACTGATATTATATATATACTGATATTATATATATACTGATATTATATATACTGATATAATGCAGTCATGAACCTAAATCCCAAATTCAATTCAACTTTTTGATGGGGCTGTACTAAAAAAACAACCTCATCATAATGTGCTGTTGATATGGCTCCCAAAGGAAGCATGGTAAGGAGGTTTCACTGTAGAGACGTAGACTAACAACCAGACAGACAAACAAAGACAAAGAGACAGACAGCCAGACACTGTCCACATTACACTACCGACAATGTAAAGTACACATAAGACAACAAACGAAGGATTTTGATCCAAAGAAATTTCAAAACGACTACAAAACTGGGCAAGTCATCAATTGCTGATCTCTGTTAACACAGACATAAAATAATGTCAATATTTATGGTCAGTTTTGGCCTGACTGCAAAAAATGGCTGCTGATGTGGCTGCCGGGTCTACTAACGTCAGAAGTTCCTGGCGTTCTTTAAGTTCCAAGATGTCCAGACAGCGATCTTCTTCCGGGATATAGAGTGCCAACATTTGCACTAAATTTAACAAATTAAGTTTTAAAGTTAGTGCAATAATCAATAATAACAATAACCAGTAAAGTATATACCTATAAGTTAAATCATCTCCTATAAACTCCAGCATCACTTAGGCCTGGGAGAAGTACTTCAAGAGGTCTTTTAAGGAATTCTACAAATGCCCACATACCAGTATACTAAAACGTCGGTTCTCAACCAGTGGTACACGTACCCCTAGGGGTACGCCAGCTGTTGACAGGGGGTACGCAAGAAAAAATATTACAACTTTCATGTGACTGTGGATTGAAGAATGAAATCAACAATTATTTGTTGAGTGATTTCTGGCTTAAAAGTAGACCAGAATATGGATTAATTTCCGACAGAGCTATGAAATTTTTAATTCCTTTCGGTACTTCATATCTCTGTGAAACTGGATTTTCGGCAATGCTTGCGATTAAAAATAAATACAGATCGAAACTTTAACTTAAGCCAGACTTACGTCTAAAATTAACAAAATTAAATCCCGATATTGCAAAATTATGCAGATCTAAACAAGGTGAATGCTCACATTAAAATTAAACTTGTAAGTTGGCTGTGAATAATCCCTGATAACCATTAGCCCTACTCTTCAAGTCTATTGTTGTTATTAGAAAAGAATGAACATAAAATAAAATAAATTTATTGGTGTGCAACAGTAATAATTTTAATATAATAAAACTTAAGAAAATTCATATAGGTACACAAAAATGTTTACAAAAAATGTTTTATAATTAGGTTAGGACTTATTAAACTAAATCACTAATATAATAAACTTACTAAAGAACATTTCTGACAAGTTTTTCTGGTGGGGGTACGCCAGGAAATAACTTTTATACTTGGTGGTACAACAACTAAAAAGGTTGAGCACCGCTGTACTAAAACACGTATAGAAGTATACATGTCTTTGCTAATGTCATGATATACATGCACTTCTCGGTCAATAAAGGAAAAGCAAAGGAAGGCCTAGACTGGATGAAGGTGGATGGTCACAGCAAACAGAAGGAGAAACCCAACAATGTTAGGAATGGCACCACTGGACGTTCGAACCTGACTGGGAGCAGAGAACTTGAAGAAAAAGAATAGGTCATTATTCCATATCTCATATATATATATATATATGAATAGGTCATTATTCCATATCTCATATATATATATATATATATATATATATATATATATATATATATATATATATATATATATATATATATATATATATATATATATATATATATATATATTACAGACATTGTATTACATGGCTGAGGGCTGTAAACCTGGTGGCTGAGGAATCTCCCACATCTGTGAGGGACTGCTTGGTGTTGGGGTTTGTGCGAGTCACGTTGCCTTTCATTGTTCCTCTTCTCTGATACTATGTAATCCAGGGTCTTTGAACATGACGTCAACTATCAGTTCCGGATGGGAATCTGTTAGTTAGGTTCTGCGTGTCTGTGGGAGCTCATCAGTGGTGACTGTTCTATTCATCTGAACACCGTTCACTTATTGATTTACTTTTTGTTCTTAATGACTTTAACACCAGTTAGGCTGGCAAAGGCAGCCTTTTGTGAGGTACCTAAAGGCCACTAAAGCAAGTGCTTACTTGTTAATTATTTTGGTGATCAATAAAAAATCTCTCTCTCTTAAGAAGTTAAACACAAAACTTGTTTGCAATAAACACATACATATATATATGTACATGCATTCATATGCTTCCATATAATACATATGAATATGCATCATTCTCCCTGAGCCTTGACAGAGCTGATATCAGAGTAAATTACAGTAAATGTAAAACAATGATGGCACTGCGGAACCAAAACCAAAAGACGTCTAGCCTGAACGAAAGCAATGATCGGCTAAAACACTATAACAAAACAAATATGAAATCAGACAACGGTTGTCTTGTTGCCCCGTTGTCCACCTACCAGCATCCTCACACAACATGCTCCAGCCTCGGATGTCAGACAACTTGAGAACATGAACTTTGTTCGAATGCATCGGCGCTCGAGACCAATTGTAGGTCTTCAAGAACTGGAGGTCAAGCCTTGGAGGACACTGTGGATGAACGTGCTTTCCACCACGGAACAGGATGGAAGACAGAGGAAGCGCCGACTGCAGCACACAAAAATTAAATTACTTTTTACGTCGCAAGCTTGTTATACGTGAAAAGTGGTATTGCTAAGTTTCATGCTCAAGATGTTTTTACAAAGTGGCAACTGATTTTGTGCATATATCCTTTTGGCAAGAAACATTATCGTAATCAAATTGTAATCATAAATTTGCAAAACACCGCTTCAAGGTGGCCTCATCAGAGGCGCTCCCAGCCTGTTCCAGAATTGGGGAAAAATACGGTCTTCAAGCGCTTATGGAAGAGAGAAGGGAGAGGGAAAGAAGCTCCCGCCGAAAGTCGGCAGGTAAGTTATGGTAAGCTAAGACACGATACGATGCGATATAACAAGGCAAAGTAATGTTTAATCCATGTTTAACTTACATCTGCGCATAAGATTCAGGTGTATTGACACTGCACACGTTAGAAGGGCTTCAAATAAATAAACAAAATAAACAAACTACCTTAGTACGCCCAAGCTCCATCTGTAGAACTTCTTTATTTGTTGGCTCAAAGAAGACAGCAGGGAACAGCATTGCACCAGGCTCCACCTGAAATTATTACACTGAATAAAATCCAGGCATCATTTGCTAAATCAATTAGCCAACATGTTAAAAATTACAATTTACTTTATATGCAATATTATCTCCTTCCTACAAGAAAATACAGAATTCTGCATACTTTGCATCTCACAAGTGCAGAAATATACAAGCACACAAGGCAGACCCGGTCTAGAAGATGACTGAAACAAGAAGACTCAGGATGTTATCTAATCTAATCTAAGAACTTCTATAGCACCACTGTATTAATGCTCAAGGCATCAGTCGATGGTTGCTGCTAAACAATGGCACTTCACACAGTGCAATGGCTGGCAAAGCCAAGCTAGGATGCTCTAAGCCTTGATTTCCGGCCACCGTGAGGACCTGGAAGAGACCAGTCAGACAACCAAGGCACACATGGACCCAGACCCACTGAACTTTGGGTTACACACAACCTGGAAACGAGACCACGACCAGGACAGTTGGAAGAGTTGTGGAAATGGCAAAGCTCTGGAAAGGGACACACCACTGGTGACGATGATGATGATGACGACAATAATTATGATGATGATGATGATATAATCCAGTAAACTGCACTATAGTACACTGATAACCCTGCATTCCTCTGCACCAACAGCTGTGATTTCACCCAACCAACAAACAACATCAAAACAAACAGGAAAGTAAAACCCTTAGCCAAAACTCGAACAGTGCTTTTAATCAGATCTCAAAAGGGTGCTGCACAAGTATTCCAAAAATGAACAGCTTCTTGCTGTAAGCATGAACTGAATCAATGCTTTGTCAATGCTTTTTAAACAGCTTTCTAAAGATGCAACATAAACTCCTGATTATATTATCATCACCTCCAATAAACACCAACAACTGGAATCAATCTTTACCTGGAATTTGTTTGCGGCTTCTTGTCCATTGACAGTGAAACTCAGGAGACCAGTGGATGTATCGATGTGGCAACCAATGAGTATACCCGGGGCCATTCGTTTTCCAGATTCTTCCTGATGACTGTAGCGATTCTGAAGGTCTCCAGCCGACACGATGTAACAGTTCTTCCGGCTAATGCTGCAAAATACAACACAAACCCACATCCATCTACTAATCCATCGTTTAAAATCCATCTACATAGCAAAATATATCTTATGGCAATTAATTTTAAAAGGTGATGGTTGCTCAACATGCGTGGGTGTTATTCACGATTATAAAATGTGGTACAAAAAACTGTTCATACAAAAGAAAGGTTCTTCTGGATGTGATCTGATAAAGCGCCAACGAATAAGAAGATGGTTTCCCTGTTGCAGTTTATGCATAGCACTGAGAAAGTTTTGAGATTTACAAAACATATCTGGTACTGAATATAGATTACTGTGTCACACAACAGACCAACAAGTTGCACAAAAGACCACCGCATCACACAATGGTTGTCCACGTCGAGCGACAATGTTGCGAATAGACCACCATATCACACAATGGACCACAATGTCATGCAACAGACCACCAGGTCATAGACCATCATGTCGCATGACAGACCACCATGTTGCACAATAGATCACCACGTCACGCAATAGACCACCATGTTGCACAACACACTGCCAAGTTGCACAACAGACCATCATGTTGCATAATAGACAAACAAGTCATGCAACACACCATCATGTTGCAAAATAGACCACCACGTTGCACAATGAAACACTGTGCCACATAGTAGACCAACACGTCATACTGACCTTGACTTGATCTGGTTGTCCATGTCAAGCGAACAAACAACAACGTTGCGAATCTTCTTCATGTCAAACGTCGAGCTGTACATGTGAAAGTGAGGTGTCACCCAACCGACATAGACCTGCGACGGATCCTGGCCGGGAAATATTCGGACGCCGTAGTAGTATTCGTCGATGATGTCGACGTTCATTTCCAGCTCCCGATAGTCGGCTTCCGAATCCATCATTTCCGACGTGTAGCTCGCCTGACTGTCGCGCTTCTTCTTCATCCGACTCACTCCGTGCGACTGGTTTATGTGAATTCCAGGACCAAGACTCTCCATGTCCGACTCGACGGAGTACTCCGATGAACTCCCCTGTAACAATTGATTTATTGTTTTGATCATTTGTAATTGGTAATTTCAAATATACATTACACAATGCCACACAAAGGAAAGTTGCCTGTTACTACACCCAGACAGTAATGTGGTACGTAATCATATTAAGTCTGTGCTTTGTAACTGTAATTGTAATTTCAAATTTGTATAGCGCCTCTTTAAGATAAACTCATCAGAGGCACTCTCTGCACTAACGATGTTAAATGTCATTAAGAACGAAACATTCATCCGTTAGTAAACATTGCTCAGATGACTAGAAGAGTCACCAGTGGCAAGCTTGCGCAATCACGTAAAGAACCATCCATCAGGTTCCCAACTAGAGTTGAACGGAGTTTCTGAAGCACGTAGCAACGAGGATGAGGAGCAACATATTTTTAAAGAGTCAATATCTTTTGTGGGGCTCGTAAAATGCGCTTGGTAAAAGTACAGATACATACAGCCTCCCTTTAAACATTCGTTCTTTATCTCTTAGTTTAAATCAACATTCGTTTTCTGCTCACCTCAAAACCCACTTGTTTACATTGTTTGGATAGCCATGTGACCAGCAGTTTTGAGAGATGCTTGAAAGGCCACTATATAAACGCCTGTTACATCACATTACATTACATACATCTAATGACACAGCATCAATCGATGGTGCTAAACAAGTGTGTAATCATAATGAGTAAGTGCACAACCCTCTCTTGTTTTAACACCTAAGATACAAACCGTGATGTGAACAGGAAGCGGTCCTGTGCCACGGAGATCTGGTCCTCGGAGCGGAGACGGCTCTCTGGATTTCGGCCGTTTGAAGATGGAAAAGGGCGACTTGGCTCTCTTCGATCCTGAATGGGGGCCTTGCTTTTCAATGATGCTCTTCGACACGTCCGAAAATTTGTCCATGAGTGATTTCGGCTGCAGAGACTTGGCACCGGACGACGGTTTGTCTGGAAAATCTACACCCAAGTTGGTTTCGCTTGCTTGTCTGCGCAGCGGCAGAGTTGCGTTGTATTTTGGTACAGCTTCGACGTGAGTGTCATCCATAGAACGCTGCAGTTTGCTTGGCTTCTTCTTGAACAGTCCACGCTTCTCTTGAATAACTGCTCACAAACACGTAAACGAGAAAATTACTTGTAATTCTCACAACGACCTGCAGCTTAGAACAAGTATAAGCAATTCCGAGATTTCTACAGCGTCCAACGAAAGCCACATCATAAGGACCAGCTTATTCACAGGCGCTCAGTCAAAACGAAATCGATAGGCAAAAGGGTTCGGTTCCAGGTCAAGATCCAAAAGTCAAGCAGAGACAGCATGGCAGCAACGATGGGTGATATTTGGGATTGGAGCAGAAAGAGAGATACGAGGAAGGGGAGACCAGACCCATGCAAGGTGGACTCCCAGAATGGGGCGACCCTCTGGAATGATCTTGTTCCCGTGCTAGCAGTGCTGCATCCGCCACTGATGCTGAAACATACACCACAGGCAAAGTTTGGTATCAGCCCCGAGATCCAAAATAGTAAATATAATTTGCATTCTAACCGATAAACTGTTGCATACCCATGAGCAAAGCATTTCTGAGAGTTTTCAAGTTATTGTATAATTGTCTTCATACATAAAGATCTATTTAAAAGTAAGAAAATGGATTCTAAATTATCATCTTGTGGCAGATCGCACAAACCATATATTCAATTTTACTCAGTAACAGCTTTTTGTGAAATGCTCATAAAAATGCCCTATATAAATCTGTTGTCAAATTGCATCAGCCTAAAGGAAAACACATGCATAACTCCAAAGAGGTTTCACTGACTGTTCATTTAAAAATAATTTTGGATCCATAAATTTACTGTCATATTTTTGTCACTAAATTTGCTCTACAGAACACAATCGAGATGGCATTTCATGTAGATGACTTCACCATCAAATTAAAAAAATTTAAAATAAATTTGCTGCAGAAGAACATGATCAAGATGGCATTTCGTGCAGATGACTTTGCAATCGTATTACAAATATATTGTAATTTTAACTAGAAGCTTTCTAGAGTGCTACTTAAAATATATTAACTATATTTGTCTCACTAATAAATGATGATTAATAAAAGCAACACAGGTGCACACTAGTTCATGTCAAAACATAGAAACTAGAAACCCTATAATAACTAATTTCACCTAAATCCAATCTAATCTAATCAAAACATGAACTCATTTACAGCATCAAAAATATTACATGACAAGAAGAAATGACCAACAAGTGAGTTTTAAAAGAAAGAAAGAGGCCTTGAAAACCTAGGATTACTAACAACAAAAATCTCAGATAAGTAAGTCAAACACTTGGGATTGCGAATTCTACAAAAAAATGTGAAGATTAGTTTCTAAAATCTGCTGACTCATGTTTCGTCAGCACTACAGCTTAAGTATCATTTGCCACTGTCAACACCTTAAGTTTTGCTTCTAAAAAGTAGCTTAAATAATATTGCAGTAACATCCAAGAAAGACATTTTATAGAAGCAAGCATCAAGACTAGAATACAAAGAACTTCTGTACTCTGTAACTGCAATCGTAACCTCCACCATGCCCAAAAAACCTAGTCGTGGAAACCAGTTTAGTCAAAACAAAACTGATGAGGTGGATAAGGTCAAGTTCGGTTCTTAAGCCTTTCTGAAAACCTAAAATAAAGTTTGGAACAAGACAGCCCAGCTACATTATCCACCAAGCCCATTTGAAATTCCACGAGAAGTCCAAAGAACCAAGAAGCAAGCTAAGATCGAACTGTCTTAAGGAAGAGAAAATTTGTTTACTGACAGCAATAAATTTGCACAAATACACTCGATAAATAATGTAGCATAATCAAAAACTTGTAGAGCATGAAATTGGAAACAGCAGGCTGTGAAAGGCTTAGAATTTTGGAAGGAAAATAAAACACAGAAAATGAAGCTTAGTTCACGTGTTGCTTGAATAAATTCTACATGTTACTTCAAAGCAAATTCTAAAAACAGTTGACTTACTCAATAAAGAACAAGACAGTTTAAACTTAGTCAAAATTAGAGATGCAAGGCTTACATAGGTCACTAGACATCAAATGTTCTTGAAGCAAATCTTCACTTGGATCAAAATCAATGTCTGGAAATGAGAAACTACGGTTAAACGTTAACAAAAAACAAATCAGTTAAATAAATCAGCAGCCTAGTATTTTCTCACACAAGCAAACGAATTACATGCAAAAACTTAAACAAGGTCAGGAGGTCAGCCACAGGTCAAGTGAGGTTAACTCTGAAGCAAAACTTAAACAAGGTCAGGTCAGCCACAGGTCAAGTGAGGTCGACTCTGAAGCAAAACTTCAGAATGATCACGGAAGGAGCAGAAAGGCCGTGGACTTACAGGAAATCAGATTGTTAGCAAAGTGAGACAACTTTTAACGTTCAACACACTTAACCCAAATGGACTAAAACAGGGCAGCTGGCAAATGTGTCTTGTTTAAAAAGTACTTGCAGAGTTAAGTAAATGCTACAGAAAATTCAGAATTCACATCATTCAAACCTGCAATCCAAACACAAAAACTTTGCCTCTGCTTAGCAGCATAATGTGGGAGGATTATCAATGAACGTGTGGATTTCCATCCACAAGGAAGCTTATCCATTCCAGACCTATCCTACTATCTAGTGTCATCATCCGTAGGTCCAACTCATCTCATCTCCAGGACTCCACTTTGTTCTGTTCCATTGTTTTAACGAAAAACCTTTCAAGTTATCAAAATTACCAAACTATCCTTGAACACCTTTCTTTGCGTCTGCGAGTGACAATAAACTGAAACCTTGTGGCAAAGAAACCAATAGTAAGTAATTTCTTCATCATAAATTGAGAACAAATTGCCAATGCAAACTGGCAGAACAATTAAGATTCAGAAACAAAGCTAAGAGCTTAAACATATTTTATACATTTAATAGATGTAGAAATTATTTTTCCGTCAGTGTCAGAAACATTTATTCTGACATTTTAAAAAATAATACAAGAAAATAAAAAACTCTATACTGCAAAAATAACCTAATTGTAATCCAAATATAACAGACATAGATAGAAAATAGAATGGGTTAACTAGAGTATTTACCAAAATATTACATTTAGTAGCATGTAAATTAAAAGGCTGATAAATACAAGAGTATAAGGAATTTCAATAGCTGTAAACATAATATCTTAGTGCAATGTTCCTCTAAATTTTCATAACTTCTTATGAATATTAAGGTAAAAGGAATGTTTTGTTATGACATTTGTCTTTAATTCTAAAATTTAGAAAAACTTTTCTAAACAAAACACTTATTTTACTAATGTTCTAGAGTTTTAAAAAATATTAAGTGTAAATGAATCTCTTATTCTGCCATTGCATGGGAATCTTCAAAAATCTCATAAAGAAAATTTAGAACAATGCAATTAGAGACTGGAGTGCGTTTAGACTGAAAACCATCACACGCAAATTCAAAGGTGACTGGCGGAACAGAACTCCAAACCTGCATCATCCGTACGCGATGCATGATGACGTTGTGGCAGGTTTTCTGCATTGAGTCTGCGCTCCATCGTTAATTGCTTATCCCTAAAGCAAACAGAAACTTCACATTACCTGAATCATTAGAGTGGATCATAAACAACACAATCCAACAATCCCTTCACATTCTGCAAAACATGGGGGCCTGCTAATCCCACTCTCCCACACATCTTGTAAACGTAAATGTACACAATTTTCTATAGCAACTGTATGGCTTCGACCCTGCTCATTTGTTTATGATTTGGCCCCTTTGTGAGGTTCAGGTTTTTAAGGCTCAGAACACTGGCCTTCCATCATATCTTAATACTTTGCTGACTCCATATCGCCCTCCCAGATTCTTGCGTTCTTCTGATACTGGTTTGTTGCAAGAATCTAGGTTCAGGACAATTGTAGGATCACGTGCCTTTAACTGTTGTGCTCCTCGCATTTGGCTCGTCTTGCAAACTCGCTATCATCTTTTAAATCATTTGTTAAGACTCACTACTTCATCCTGACTTTTGCATGACTCCATCTTGGCCCCTAGCAAATATACATCCGCGCCTCAAGATTCAGGTGTACTGATATTGCGCGCATTACAAGGGCTTTAGATAAATAAATAAATAAACATGCCATTCTGACATATGGGTCAAATACTTGCTTTATAGTGAGGAGCGCAAAGGTGAATACTGAACATTAATTGACAGATCATAAATCATAACAGATCACAATGAATCCTGACACAATCCAACACAATCCAATATGCAATATAATAATCCAAATCTCAGGTGTCAGACAATTGCAAGGTCATTAAAATGCACTACATAAGTGTGCAGGTAATAAAAATGCAAATGAGCCAGTCACCTGGGTGCCACAAACTGATCTAGGAACCGCACTGGCAGAGTCAGTCGCAAGTACTCAAGACAGACTTTCTCCAAAGTTCCAAAGGTCTTTGAATGCACCTTCAGACAAGGGGGCGATGTACTCCTGTAAACAGACGTTCAACTTTTAAAATTACTACTAATAAACACTATTAGTAATTCCAATTATTAATATAATTAGCTAGTTAAATATTCATAAGTAGTAATTCAAAAAGCAACAGTAATGCATCCCAAGTGGCTCAATGCAATATTTTCACAATCTTACTACAGCAATTATTTTAATATTTTTTAATTTTAATTACTCTGATACTATGCAATACTAATTCATTTAATTGTGCTATTATCAATTACAAATTAATTACATACCGTTTCAGTGGTTTATTTTGAAAGTCAGTCAAATGTAGCACATTACACTTCATCCAAAACCAAACACTACTTAATATCCATTTGAAATTCTAAAACATTCCCTAATTATTTAATAATCTGTATTTACTATAAATTCACTTAATTCAGTGAATGACTTATTTACCCTCCAGGTACACGGACGATTTCAATTCTTGGATGATCCTTGGCTAATGGTTCAAAAGTTGCCTGTTCCTTCACGTACCAAAGAGGCATTGGTCGTGTCATGTTGCTGCAAGAAAACAAAAACCTTTAGAAACCTTCGTCTCTCAGGCATTCTCTGTGGCTGTTGTGAAGCTTTGGAATTCACGGCCCTGTTCCACGCTTCTGTCAGTCGTATGCATGTATTATTCCCCACTAGTTCTGGGACGTCGGGCAGGAGCGCCTCTGATGAGTTTTATCTTGAAGTGGCGCTTTATAAGATTTTGATTACAATTACAGTTACAATCAAGACAATACAGCGCCTATGAAGTACCTCACAAAAGCGCTGTACGCATGACTATCTAAATGATCTGAAAAGATTCGTTCTAAGACAATTTGAAAATGTTTGCTGCACAGAATTCTTTGTTGTGATTCAGGTCTAAACTTCTTAAACAGAACAAAACAACTTACACACAGAATGGCTCGTAGCCTTCTTGTAGACCACAGCACGTGAAGAACTTGAGTGTATGGACATCCTACACAAAAGCCAACTGAAAATCTATACACGTACACACATATATATATGCAGATAGAACACAAGTTTCCAGGATATTTTTAGACATGCAGGCATTGGCTTTTATAGCTGTTCGTGGCTTTTGAGGCTTAAAAGGTGATGCATTCGTACTAGTTCCACAGTTTAATGACATCTTATGGCATCAAAGGCCATTGACGTCGCCCTCCTCCTTCACCCAGGCTTGAGACTGGCACCACCTGGCTAAAGGCAGTGGCGGAGTTTAAAGGTGATGCATTCAGACAAGAAAATGTATTTATATTAAAGTCACCTCTGATAAGAAATTAATTAAAGCCAGTCTGTGTTAACACACCAAATGTAGTGGCATACTGATATTCAGGAATTTGGTAAATTGGAAATTAACACACCTGTCCAAAGTTGACCCTAGCATGTTGACCTGGTCCAAGGCTGATCGCTGGAACATAGGGTTCGCTAAGGTCAATTCCCTTGAAAGCAATTTCCTGACCCATTCGGTCCATCATAAGCTCTCCATTCAGAGAAAAGCCTACATCGTAAGAAATAACAGCTTCAATACAAGCAACTGCATCATTGCCACATTCCTCTGTCATCTACTGACATGGTGACTAACAGTCTAGGCAAACATTTCGAACTCTTTCTTGATCATTAAAAATTTTGAGAAAGTGCAACAGTTAGTTGCACCAAATATATATACACCTCTGCCTAACTTTTGGATCTCGACCTGGAACTGAACCCTTTTGCCTATCGATTTTGTTTTTACTGAGCGCCTGTGAATAAGCTGGTCCCCGTGACGTGGCCTTCGTTGGGTGGTGTAGAAATCTTGAAATTACAATTACAATATATTCTGCATCATTGTATTTGCTATTTTAAGTGTAAATATATATAATGCCCTTCAAGAAAAACTTTTCGCAGGTGCTACTACCGGCCTTACGACACAAAACCACGATTGAACAAAATGGTTTTTGAGCACTTATGGAAAAGAGGCATTGTGAAAAAGCTGGTTCTCACAACTCCGATTTTTGCCGTGGAAGAAATGCAGGGTTTACAATCGCAATTTTAGTTGCATATAATTTTCTCTCAGTAATTTTCTACCCCGCTTTTGCCACTGTCAGCTCTAAGTGACTGACTTTTTGCAAATGTCATTTGAAGTAATTGTTGACTGATTTTAAAAGTATTTGACGTATGTATGTATGTATCTAGTCTTTTATTTAGCGTATGTTACGAACCTCTCAAAAGCGCTGTGATGCTTGTGTTAGACAACATTTTTGGATTGGATTATATTAGGTTAAATCAAAACTCACTTATCGTTTTATCAGTGATGTCGAGCATGCAGCCAATGATGTCACCTTTCTGCCAGACTTTACCATAAGCCTCAGAGCCCTGGTGCCATTTTCGACCCTAAAAACAAAACAAAACACATTACCGCACAATAATTAATTACTCATTAACCACATATATCACAAAATATATGTGATGTGTACATGGATGAACTTTGATTCCTATTTAACTATAGCGGCATTTAGGCAAACAAGAAGCAAACTCAATGAATTCTTAGAAGTTACAATACAAAAATCCAGGTACATACATCCAGACACATATCCGTATCAAATCCACCTCCGAACAGTCATCGTAATCGTGATCTTGAGATTTTTAAAGCACCCAATGAAAGCTAAGTCTCAGGAACCAGCTTATTCTCAGGCGCTCAGAAAAAACAAAATCGACAGGCAAAATGGGATCGGTTTGAGGTCAAGATCCATGAGTCAGGCAGGCAGACAATACGGTGTCTGGGTCTTGCAATGGATGGATCTATCTATCAAAGGACAACCTTTCCTTATTAGTGTGGCTAGATGGAGTGATTCTACTTCTTACAAAAGCTGTGCTATAGAACTTTCCACATCAGATTAGATTAGACAGAGAGTGGAATAATTTAACTCCAATAACGGACAACTGGATCCAAATCCCAGATGCAAGAGAGGAAAACCGACACTTTATCAATGAGCTACCAAATAAGTAAACCTACCGAGACACAAAGTTCCTTAGTGAGAATAACTGAAAGATAAAGGAAAAAAAGCAAGGGTAGGCATGATTACCGAAAAACCATCAAAGGCGTAGCTAAATCCATCTAGTCCAAGCTCTTTTCCAGGTTCACTTGATACCTGAGCCCATCCAACCTTCATGTAACCGGGCGTTATCACTTCAAATTCATAGTACCTTTAACACACAGAAAGACACCAGAACAAGAGTAAAGCATCAGCCCAGAGTATGCAATCTGCCACAGATAACAATCTGTACCAGTAAAGTAAAGTCATTTATATGCCTCTAAAGCACAAATACAAACAATAGCGATCCAACATCCATCCACTTGTTTTATGTATCACACCTACAAGACATTTACAAGAGTTGATTAATTCATAAATCTTTGTAGTTACAGGATACATCGTAAATAATCTATTTCTACACTTCAAAAACGTCAAAATATGATCAAAAGTTGTAACATGATAACTTCTCTTAATAACTTCAAGGACAACTTGGAAACATATTCGGAGGAGCAAGATATACTGGACTTTGAACGTCGCTACCAAGGATAGTATAACGAGAACGTGATGGAAGACTAATCATTTTACACTAAGTAATGTTTTAAATTATTCAATTAACATTAACATGTTAGAATACAATATCCAATTTCATTCATAAAAAGACAACACACACAATTAGCAAACCATTATCCATAGTGATGGGTTCTTCTCCATGGAGTGATAGCAGGGCTTCTATCCGAACAATGCGAACGACTAAATAAATAGACCTTTAAGCGCTGTTCAGAGGTTTTTAAATGTGCTGGATAAATGTTCAGATTCACGCATACATACGTACATACACATACACACCATTTGCCAGCATCAGCACTGTACGTCTGTTCCGCTCGGAACGTGCGAACAAAGAACTTCTTCTCCGAGTAACCCATTGTGATGGCTGTCGCGTCAAAACATGGATAAAGTAATCATAAGCAGTTAATAAATTCACGTGTATATGTGCTTATATGTGTATTTATGTACGTATGTATGTATGTAGGTTTCATGCACTTTTTAAGTACTTCACAAAAGTGCAACACAAGAGGCTATCTAACTGATCTAAACAAGTATGTACTAGGTACTGTTTCTTAAAATTAGTGATCATGTTAATGCTAGGGTTTCAGCCACTTGCACGAGCACTGTACAGTCCCCATAGACTTTTAGAATCGGGTTTATACAGATTGTGGTTACTTAAGAATAACCGCTACCAGTTTTTCAGTAAATCTGTCATCGTTTTTGATTCGTTAACCAACTTTTGATAACCAGTTATTACACAATATACAATAACTGGTCACAAACTGGGAACTGGTAGGAAAAATTACTTTCTAATGCTTCATTCGATGGCGACTCCAAACTGTATCCATACGCCATCAGAGTTCGCACGGTCTCCGACGCTGTCTGCCTGCAAACCACAGCAAAACATAGACAGTGAGAATAACTGCAACTGTAATAATTAAGGCACGTGGTCAGAAAGTCATGTTTACTGGGCCGCATTGTGTCACTGACGGCTAACAGTGACTGTCTATGGTTCCTTCACTGTCGCTGGACCCACTGTGTCGAACAGTCTTCCTGACCATGTGACGAATGTCCCATTCCCGGAATCATTCAAGTCACGACTCAAGACACATCTTTTTAAGATATCTTATGACTGTAGTTGATTTCTGAACTTGTGTACAGCGCCCTTTTTTCGGTCTCAGCTGTGCTAAGGTGCTATATAAATTGCCTTACTATTATTATTATTATTATTATCATTATTATTATTATTAACGTGGGCCCAGCCAATGTAGCTGCCATGGATAGTACAAACCTGGTAAAAGTTGCCAGAAAAATGCTTATTAAAACAAGAACAAAAGCTGTTGAACTCTTTCACAAACTAAGCAACAAAGGTGCAGAAGCGTAGATGAGTGATTCCACTACATCCACTTTTGCGTATTTTGTGACCACTGCATAAAAAGTTAAACGCTAAAAAATAATTGTCAGTGAAGCAAACCTGTTTGATTTCTTAATCACTTCATCAACTTTGCTGTAAGGAACCAAGTGATGAGATCGTTTGTTGAAGAAATCCTAAAACATCCAATTTATTTATCACTGACCATTTCTAAACTCAAACAATTCTTGCAGTTTGCATTAGTAATCAATAAATATAAACTACAGGCAAATCCAATCCAATCAATTCTAATCTAAACTGAAGACTCTTATAATCTTAATTGTAAACTCAAGATTTCTAGTCCCCAACGAAAGTCAACTTGTGGGAACAAGTTTATTCACAGGCACTCAGTCAAAACAAAATCAATAGGCAAGAAGGGTTCAGCTCCAGGTCGAGATCCGAGAGTCAGGCAGTCAGGCAGGCAAGCAGGCAGGCAGGCAGTCAGGCAGGCAGTCATGCAGGCAGTCAGGCAGGCAGACAGGCAGGCAGGCAGGCAGACAGGCAGGCAGGCAGTGCACTATAGTGCAACAATCATAACCCAGAAGGCAATAACAGACAGCAAAACCATACTTGCAGCTTATCTAAGGTGCATGTCTCTAGACCAGTCAGACTGCCATGCTTCATCACCTTTGAGAGGATCTTAAGCGGTGCAATATACATCAGTCAACAGTCACTTCCAAATGAAACAGTGGTCCACAATTGTAATCCATTAGATTGTGATCGTCTGGATCTATTTGTTCCTCGTGTTAAGTCCTTGCTTGCGCAGCAGAGGGCTTTTGCTGTTGCTGGCCCATCTCTAAGGAATGAACTTCCGCTATCGTTTCGTGCAAGGGTCACTGTTAGTGACAGAGCTCAGTCAGCTCGTTGCTTAAAGACATTCTTATTTCCCGGGGTTCTCATGCTGGAAGCGCCTCTGAGTAGTTTGTTCTGTAAGAAGCGCTATATAAGTTATCAAATACAATACAATACAATACAATTATGCGACACAATAATCCATTCAGCAACTCTCTAGGTCGGTAATCCAACGAATGTGGGTTTGAGCTTGCTCTGTGGACTCCTTGTTATGATCCTGAACAAGCTGTTTGTGCACACCTGTCTCGTACTTTGGATTTATATTTACTGACTTTGCAAGCACAGTAAGCGCAATAAATAAATAAATAAATAAATAAATATAGACAGTAGGCTATTTAGTTCTCTAATCTAATCTATAGCATCATTCTAACGCACAAGGCATCAGTTGATTACTGCCTCAATTGAAACCATAGTGAAAAAATCGTAATCCATTGGAGAAGCATGGTCAAAATGCGATGTGTCAGCGTAACCAGAAGTGATTCTATGGTGGGTAGAATCGAATGTGGTATGACAAGAAGCCTACTGACCTCTGTCAGTCCGTAAGTCCACCCTTGTTTGATTCTTTCCTTTGACCAGACGTTGTGCGTGTTTTCTGCAAGCTGTTCAACCAACTCGTTCAGCTTCTCACTCAGCAGAATTCCCGTCAGGTCAAGAGGAGCTGGACGATAGCCATTCGGCTGAGTGTAACTGTTGGAAAGAAAAAGTCACTCAGTTAGAGACGGCTGTTTTGCACCTGTTTTCAATTTATATCTGAAGACATTGAAAAATGAGCAACCATAACCACACTTTCAAATTTCTATAGCACCACTTCAAGAGAAACTCACCAGAAGTGCTCAAATCTAGTAGAACTTGTGCTGCAATCCTCACAAGAATTCCCAAGTAGCAACAATGTCTCTGTCTTGCAACTGCTTGACTGACCTTCTATCATAGAATTCAGTTCCAAATTGGTTTTGAAGTTTGAATGATATTGCCCTTTTTGGAATTGACACAGCTCTCTGCTCAATCTTTCCACTTCTTACAGATTGGTGGCAAGTACTGATGTGAACCACTTATCGGAATGTCATGACAAATATCTCACATTGTGAAAGAATGAAACTGCATATTGACCATTGTGCTGTGTTCAGTATAGGCATAAATCAAAACCAATCCTCATTAGAGCAAATTTTGCAAAGTTGAAAACAAGAACACAGTTACAGGCTTTGTTTAGAGAGCTGGCGTTTGTGAATAATCTGGTAACGCATTCTTTACTTAACTGTGCATCAGAAATTTTGAGTTCACAATTATGATTATAAGTCAGTAGTAAACTACATTAAATATCCATAAGCTGAGATGACGCACCTGTTTGGTAGCTTGAGCGTCTTCAGACGATGGTTGCTGGTGTACTGAGGGTCATAGGTCAGATGGAAACCAAGAGCCAACAGCATTCTGTCAACAAAAAAGTAATGTATTGCAATCATTAATTCATGGCACCACTTCAAGTAAACTCCTCAACAGCAATCTTAAAAACCAGTTACCACGCAGTCTCTTAAAGAATTTTTTATTTTTGGCAGGTAATCTATCATCACAGCTGAGTTGCTGTAAATACCTTTTGAATTATTATAATAATGCCATAGAAATCCTTAGATAAGGTTAGATTAGATTTTTCAGTGTTCTGCCCTTAGGCAGAACCAAGGAATCCAACAACACCACTCTTCTCTGTTCTGTGCCCTTTCCTTGACTTCTTTGTAGCCCTGACTTCTTCCTTTATCAAGCATCCAGTCCAACAGCATATTCCTTGGTCTTCCTGGAACCTTCTTTCCTTTAATTCTTCCTTCAATCACTGTCCTCAGGAGAGAATTTCCACATAGCAAGTAACCAATCCAATTAGTGGCCAATCCAGTTAGATTAATCCAGATTAGAATACTTGAGGGTTTCCTGATCAGTGAATTTCCACAACTAGCAAATTATGATAGCAATGCTGAAGAAATCCTGGCATTAAATTAGATTACCTGAGAGTTTCCTGCGCAAGGGACATGTTGTATTGTTTCTCTGCCGGAGAAAGTTTGTCAAAGTGAACAATGCATGGATGGACCTTTCCATTATCGTCACGTCTCTGAAACAGTAGAATTTTTATCGTAAATTCTGTCCTGTAGATTAAACGGCATTTCGGAAATCAACGAAAATGCAATGTGACAATCATCTTTTAATGATAAAACCATGACTACCATCAGTTTTATCTCAGTCCTTCGCCAAGTAAGTAATTAATTCGTTTGTTAACACGCCATACGTCCATCAGCTGAGCGAGAAATCATAGGGGTGGGCATACACACAAACAATTAAATAATCAAATACATAACATGTATTTTTGCTAGATTGAGGCCTCTTACACTTTTTAAATAACTGTAGCGTAGCTTCAGCTAAACACCCTTTTTTAAAATGAAAGAGACATTTAAATGAAATGAACAGAAAAATGACTACTTACATCTCCCCAAACCCAACCGTTCTCAATTTTGCTCATTGCCCACAGCTCATGCAGATTTTCGGCCAGTTTCTCCTTTACATTTTCAACGTACCCTGGCAGCTGCACCTAAAATGGATACAGAAATCTTCTCGTAAATTCTTTACCCCACACTGACCATAATGGAATAATGCTTTAATTGAACTGATAAATGCCTTTTTTACAGTTAAATAAATTATTGATATATACCAATTTATTAGTCAATCTCAGGAAAACACAGACATTCATAAAATTTTTGCCAGATTAGGATTTAAAATTGATAATCTAGATAAACTAGCCAACCCATATTCTATATTTCAAGATACTTCATTTAGTGCTTTTAAGTATCTCAGAAAAGCACTAAATATATTAAAATAAACAATTTCCAAGTAAGCTAAAACAAGTAATAAGGGATAATAATGATTACAACAGCAACAACAACAACAACAACAGCAACAACAACAACAATAACAACAATAACAACAATAATAATAATGCCCAGAATTACACTCCCCTAATTTTTTAATCCTGAGGAAGCACATGTACCTCAGGTAAAACAAATATTGTACCTCAGGTAAGAAAAAATAATATTTACATTTTAAATAAAATTTTAAGTTAAATTACTAACATGAGATGTATCAACGGGTCGGGGCACAAATGCTCCGTGGTCGAGTTCTTCCGGGAGTCCACAAATGAGGCCCTTTGGTACGTTGCCCAGATTGAAGCACGGCTCTATCTTCAGCTTCTCTTTGGGCAGAAGTGATTCACAGACCGGGGAGTGGCCATCGGGTGGACCGTACTTCATCTTTCCGTTCTCACCGCCAAGCATAAAACGAACACTGGAAAAGCCAAAACATTTTTATCTACATAATAATATGCTTAGACAGTACACAGGGAGGAACGAAGGAGGCAGAAAAAGCAAAATAAGTGTAAGTATGATGTGCTAAGATGTGGTAACCTACTCTAGCACAACCTCTGGTTTTCTTGAGGTATCGGATTTCAACCACACACATCACTAGCAGACTGCAATTTTTGGCTATAGTTTAACTTGATGTGACTATCAACAGATACCTTGATAGCGGCACTACAGAAGTCATTGGATCAGATTTGGATTAGAACTGAACATCCTCAGAAACTTGTTGCCGAGCCTGACCTGATTTTTGCAGACAGACTGATGGCTGGAAAGAACATTCCGTCGATGTTGAAGTCACGAAAGAATCCTTTGACGGTGAGGCCATTGACAGTGAACGAAATCTGAGGAATATCAAGATCAAGGCAGACGCCAATGATGTCGCCCTTCTGAAATCCCAGCTGCGTCGTTCGAACAGTCTTCGACTTTCCAGCTGTAGCACCAAAAATTCGCCTCAATATTAAATGCACTCCTTCAGAAAACAGTGAAACTTTTGAAAATACGAAAAAATTAAAATTTTTAGATTTCCTGATTTGGTCAGACACAAAACTAAAAAATTTCTTATATTGAGCAGTACTTTGCATCAGATAAGTATGACTGACTGACTGACTGACTGACTGACTGACTGACTGACCGGCTTCTGACTCGGTGGCTGCCTGACTGATTCAATGGCAGACAGCTGGAAATTATGACTCTAGCATTTTTTTTCTTGCTGAAACAAGATGTGGGTATGACTGGTACCTGTCCAGAGGTTAGATCCATCGAATCCATATGAGAAGAGGTCATCACCGACTCCATTGGCTCCCCAGTGGGCTCCTCCACCGGGGTATGGAACGAATCCCTCCGTGTTTGCCCACCCTATGCGGATGTGCGGAGGAAGATGAGAGACCGTCTCAATGTGGTCAATGATTGCCTCGTAATACCACTTGTGGTACATGGAGGAGCCTTCACAACGACCAACGTAAATGTTGGGATGCATGCTACAACAGCACAACACATTGTAACTGTAATTGTAATCTGACATTTATAAAGTGCCGCTTCAAGAATAAACTCATCAGAGGCATTCCCGACCCAAAGCAGTGAATTACCCTGTGGGTCATTAGACGAACACTAGCCACCAGTGCAATGTAATGTAATGTATTACACCTGTACCAATCTAGAGCTACAGAAAAACATGTACCTTCATGTAAATTGTATTGCAGAAGGTGACTTCTGCCCCTTCAAGATATCTTACTCAAAAGCATTCCAAATAAGGCCAAGAGAGGGCAGTGTAACCTACTAATGGGAAGTGATACAATGTAATGTAAGCTCCATACCAGAAAGCACTTCCTTTTCCATTTGAAAAGGTTTCTTTTCCTTGTATTATTTTCCATTTATTCTATTCCATTTATTCATCAACAATTAATGTTGTGTCTATCTTTTCAGCAAGATTTCAACGCTTTACTTAGTCGCTTTGAAAGTTGCTCATGTGCAATTCATTTATTCATTCATTCATTCAGTCAGTCAGTCAGTCAGTCACTAAGTCAGTCAGTCACAGTCAGTTAGTCAGTCAGTCAAAGCGTTTATACAGAACTTCTTCAAGATATATGGGTGCATCATAGGGCTTAAGACATAGGCATGTTCTGCAAAGGAAATCAGGTTTCAATCCTGGACTTCATCTGAACTTAAACACCCTCAGAGAAAGACGACTCTACCTGTAGATATAATCGATGACTTTTGTCTGAAGAAGCAGATCTCTCCCTGGCAACAGGTTCTCCATAATCAGGTTCTGATTTGAACGAACTGCTATTCCGTTACCAACGCAGAGCGAACACAACACGTCCAGAACCTAGAAGAAACGGCAGAACTTTCAAACATGATCATCTACAAGGCAACGCCTGAAACTAACTGGCACGACTTGCATGAAGAAACATAGGAAGAATCCACTGATGTCAATAATGCTGTACTGGAGTTGTTGGTGATGCTATCATCAACGCTGCTACAATGCCTGATAAAGTCACTGAAAATGAGCAGGTTTGAGACCAAACAGTATCCATATACGGTTGCCACAGGAAAAAGTGTACATTTACATTCAAAATGGCATAGTTCTTTCGTAACACATTATATAACTGAACAGCCTCATAATACTACTTTGGAAGCAGTGCCAAGAACTGCGTCATGAAATGGTTGATTAGTAATGAAGTTGTTTCAAAGCTAAATTCAATTTGGCATCTGTTACCAAATCAAGTTGTTAGATATTGAAGCATAATATAAGGAGATTCACAGTGTAGTGTCATAGTTTCTTCTGGCTAGAATAGTTCGTTTTCGTTTGTTCTTGACTTAGCATAGCATTGACATGTGAAGGGAAATGATTAAATGATTAAAACATAATGATAACAAAATATGTAGTGAGCATAATAGTGAAGGTGTGGGATTGATGTCAATGGGTCAGTGAGTCCATGGACTTCAGGAAGGAAGAAGGAAGGTGATGCTGCTGTTGTACGTAAAGTCACATCAAAAGGGAATAATGTAATGTGGGTTAAAGAAGATAATAAGATCAAACCTTGGGGTCCCGGCCGTGCTTGTCAATCAGTGAAATGATTGTTCTTATGTGCTGTTCTTTGATGACGTTCAGAGCCTCTGGACTGTCGATAAGAACGCAGTGCAGAACATCAAGAACACCTTAGGGAAGACAGAACCATGATTCAGTTTTGATATCAAAAAGCAGTAGTGAACAAAACTAAAATAATATAAACTGACAAATTCAGAATCTTAAGAGGCAAATTAAATTTTAGAAACAGAAAACTTTCTCTTGGAATACAACCTGTTCTTTAGGCAGAAACACTTCTTTTCAACCCTCTGCAACAGTCATGGAAAAGAAAAAGTTCTTCGAACTTACTAAATAAAAATCTGATTTCCCCAGTAAACATGGTATGCTAATTTAAAAAGCTACCAGTCTAATGTCACTTCAACCTAGATCATAATCAACTGAAAACTGTCATAAAAAAGTTCTGCAGAAGTCACATAATTTGATCAAATTACTGGCAGAAGTTGTTGTTAAGGAATGAGAAGAAAATTAAATATCTAACACACCAAATAAAAATAATTTGGCAGAATACATACAGCATTAGTAACTGTTAAAAAATCGGCAAAACTAAACCATTTGCTTTTAAAGTGATCCATACCAAAGAACACAATTCCCTGTGAGTGTTAAGAAATACATCATATTCTTAGTTAGTCAGATTATGTAAAGCGCAAGTGAGTACATCAAAAACTTGACAATTAATTGTATTAATAATCAAATAATACAATATTGTAAACTCAAAGTCTTAAAAATTCTAAAGAGTCATGCAGTGACAACCACTGACGTTAGAAGTCGTAGCTCAAACAGAAGCATAACGAAGTCCATTGCAGCGATTTCATAAAGCATCATACTTGCAACTTTTCTAAGTAAACTTACTACAACTTTAATCATTAACTCACAAAACCAAAAGAATATCTAAAAAGTAAGAAATGAGATTATACCTTTAGACGAATCCTGCCCCTCTAGCCTACGCACTAGCCAATCAATGTGCTTAGAGGAGGCAAACTGTGTACAGTTGCTATGGTTACCCTGAATTAGGGCAGCTGAATGCAACACAAACGAACGAAATAAACAAAAACTAACACTAACACCAAATACAAATGTTAGAAGAGCAATGTTGAAGCCGGCACAAATGTATCGCAATTTCCAAACACCTGGTCAAAACGTGAACACAGTCTGATTCACCAGGTCGTGCTCACTTGCCCCCAACAAAAATCATCTGGACATGGGTGAAAACTTTCAGGATTACACACTTTCCAAAGTTTCTAGCAAAGCAACATCCACAACACAGTGACCCTGTTTTACCTGCAAGTCCTACAGGCAATTTTCAAGTATTTTCATCACTCTCCAAGATTGCTAGTTATTTTCCAAAATGCAGCACATTTTTCTTGCTAAAAAACCGACTTCAAAATTGCTCTTCCATACTCAGTCCATTAATTAATGTATACACTCGAACAGCAGAAGGTAGTAGTCTAATCCACCCACAAGAGGGTGGCGGCTACCTGTTGATGCCGAATCCTCAAGCCTACCAACCAACCAATCAAGTCGCTTGGACGAAGCGAACTGGCTGCAGTTTGATCTGTTACCCTGCATAATAGCCGCTGAAAAACAGTCGATCCGTTCAGCCACAATCTCGTACAAGTTCACATAATCTAAAGAACTTCTATGGCGCCGCTGTTATAACGGAAGAGGCTTCATTCAGTGGTCACTGCTCAGTAAAAGCAGTTGGCACATCTCTTCCAACTTGCTTACCCACCGTAGCCTGGCTACCGGTTTCTCTGACCTATTGGAATTCAACCCAGCTTCTCCAACGGTTTGTGATTTTTACTGCAATCTTGACTTGAAGCGACCATCGACTGATGCCTTGGGCATTATGATAACGGTGTTACTGAAGTCTTTAGATTGATTAGGTTGGCAGACCAAAGTCTGAGTGAAGCCCGGTAATCTATGGGAACATGGAAACAGCCCAATACAAAATTTGATAAAGTTGATCTAGTGGTATTCCACCCACAAATCAAAGACTAACTGCTGTAATTGTATCACCCTTTATATTTTCAACCTCCCTTTATAACTCTCATACAGCACTATCCTGGCATTAAAGCTATACAACACAAATATAAAAAAAAATACAGATCAAAGTGTTCCTAACAAGATTCCAAAGCAGTTTAAACTGATTTTGAGATAGGCACTGGCCAGAAAATGATTTGTATCTGGGTCTTAAAACAAAAAATTCACAAATGTTTGTTTCAGAGGACTCCAAACCCCTCAAAAACAGCTGAATTATTTAAGGCAGGCTATTTAAGCAGTGCTTCTGAGCAGATATCTTGAACAGTTGCTATATAAATTAAGTAATACACTACACGACACACTGCTGTAAAACTTCCAAACCTCTTTGGAACTGTTAATTAATAACAGCATATAATCTGTCGACAGATATCCTATCAGTTCAGAGCCTTTGAGAGATACCTAAAAGTACTTACATGTACTTACTTATGGGGGACTTAAATCAAATGTCTAGACACTTAACTACCAACAAGAAGAAGAAGATCGCTTGTAATATAAATATTGTGTGCATCGACTTCGTATTGATGAAGGCTGTACCTAAGAGAAGATAGAGATAGTTGATCATATCGTTCCACCTTCCGGCCGAATCCTCTCCGATGAGATGCGCCAAATGACGCATACTCTTCCACTGGCTGCACTTGTCAATTGTCTCCAAAATCAGAGCAATCATTCCCTGTCAATGATAAACACATCTCTCAAGGTCAGCTGAATATCACAAAGTCTGTCAGCATGTTGCCAACAGAACTTGCTCGTAATTGCTCGTTTATCACACTTTATGCCTCTGAATAGAGTTGCATGATAGTCTCATGCTAGACTGTCAGTCCAGAGGTTTCAGGTTCAAATCCCTGATAGGGCAAAAAGGATGCTGAAAAATTTCTGCTCCTCGGTAAACTCAGGAATAAAACACAGACTGTACACCATTAGTGGGGAGATCAGGCAACGAAGGAGAAGTCTGGCCATCATCCTCATATGCTGAGACTAATCCTCATATGCTGAGACTAAGAAAAATGAAGTTGTTACCACTTAATTCCCACGGCTGCTTCCGGGGTTAGCTTAAGGGACTGCACTTCTGCTGTCTTCTCAGGAATGACGTTAGGGGTTAAAGTAAACTCACCTGACAACAGCGTTTTAACAACCGAAAACCTTTCCTAAAAAACAACGACTTGTCAAATAAAGCATCGGGTTTCATATCCTTTTTTTCAAGACCATCACCATAAAAATGGTTTTTTTCTGGTGGATATTGATGTCAAGTTTGTACTGAAGCCGAAAGATCATTTTAATGCAGAACCACACCCCTGAAGACTACCACAGATGGAGGTAAGTAGTAAACGGACGAACACCCAGCCCTTCCTTACCTTATATCTGTCTCTGAAGGTAATTTAAGTCTTTTTAACATTTTAAAATTAATTTCAACAGTAGCTTTGCTTGCTAAAATGGAAGGTCAAAACCATTTTTTTTTTTTTTTAAATTGTCGTAGAAAGGTGGTTGTTACCTCTTCTTGGAAAAGATCTTGCCGATTTCTCAGTGCCTTCAGTCGAATTTGTCTCTCTTCAAATTCTGTTTAAAACATGCAGACAACAAAACTAAAACTATCAGTAGCAAGTGGGCATCAGCGCCATCAAATTCAATCGTAACAAGACTAAAAAGTTACTTAAAGTGATGACTAAATGCAGTGTGAAAAAGTAACAGCAAGAAATGTAATGCAATGTAATGTAAGAGCAAGACAAGGAGCACAGTTGTGCAAGTCCTCGCCGCAGTCTGAAAACGCCTATGGCGGTTCTTCGGCCATGTTGCACTAACTCCAACTGAGGAAGACCTCAGGAAAGCCCCCTGCGGTCTGCAATGAATCAAGCCCCAAGAACTGCATTCACTGATTGACAATAGTGTTACAACAGTACCCATATTAGATTAGATAAGTTCAAAGATTAAATTTTATTAGATTGCTTGATACTGACCAAGTTCTTGACCGGGTGGCTTGAAGTAGTCAATCAGGTCTTCGAGGGTCTTGATGACTTCCATCAGGCTGATGTCCTCCCAAAGCCGACTGTTGCGACCCTCCGTCTTCAGAGACTCCAGTGCTCTGCACAAAAAATGTGCATTGTAACAGAAAAGTTAATCCCATCCGAATTCCTATTCTCCCCCTTATCTATCCTGCAGATTCGATTCCAAACAAAACCCACCATAGCCGACTGCCTGCCTGACTCTTGGATCTCGACCTGGAACCGAACCCTTCTTGCCTGTCAATTCTGTTTTGACTGTGTGCCTGAGAATAAGCTGGTTCCCCGCAACATAGCTTTCACTGGGGGCTGTAGAAATCTCGAGTTTACGATTACGATTACTCAGCACAGTTTCTGGGACTCTCAGAAAGTAAAAAGTAAAGCCATGCATAATATCAGGAGGCACTCATTTTCCACACTTTGGCGTTGAGTCGGCAATGAACTATTCCCAAGATCCTTGACACGGGGCCAGTGCATCGTCAGGCTTTTCATTTACCTCAAAGCGTATGCTGGTACCAAATTTTACTGCTTCCTTTCAGAGATACAAACGTTATAGGGGCAAGTTAGGGTATGGTGAGGCAACAGAGTGATGGTAAGGAATGGTTAGATAAAGCAAGTTAAGACAGACATGGCAGCTAGGACGCTAATGCAACAACACAACAAACATATTAGTGCAGAATAGCAACATTGCAAAACTACAAATAATACAGCAACACGTTAAATATAGTAGTACATAATGGTTGCTGCGTTGTTGTCATGTTGTCATGCTGCCAACAGACTATTAACCCTACATCTGCGTCTTTCATGCCTACAAAGTAGCGATAACCTTACCCAACCTCATTACTTGCTTCCTGTCAGTTTACCATATTATTTACTGAAATAACTGAGGACTGGATTTGTCAGGTTTTAGTTTTTATGAAATAATCAGTCAGTTTCAACACAATTTCTTCAACTAACTTAACGAAACGTGAGATGAGTGAAGTGCACTTTCTGATGACTCTTGCAGATTTATTTTCCTCTTCCTGAGCCCTGGACACTGTCAGTCCATCATCCATATGACCCTCAACCATCAAAATTGCCTAAACCACAGAACAACAAAACCATTTACGATTACGATTACAATGCAATAAATATGAATCACTGTCATCAAGCAAACTGGATATTAATTTAAATGCGCTGTAGAAACCTTGAGTTTATGATTACGATGCAAAAAATATGAATCACAGTCATCAAGTAAATTGGATATTCATTTAAATGCACCCTATATCATCAATCATCTAACAAACCTAAGTTCCAAGCTGAGCATCATATTTTTTGGTATCGCTCCAGGTAAATAAGTCAAACGTCTTACAAAAGTCAAGAACGAAATGTTACCTTTTTCTCTTCAACACGCCCGACTCCTCTCTTCTTTGTTTCGAACGTTTGATACGACAACCAGAGACCGCTTTTCCTATGTTGTAGGTAGATGAGGGAGTCACCGTACTTGATGTCCGCGTTTCCCATGCCTTCATCTTCATTCCTCTCAGAGAACTTACGATCATCCTAATTTGCCAATTAAGAATTCAGTCATTGTAATAACTGTAAATATGACAGCAAATTTATGTAGCACCTCTTTGATATCTCACATAAATGCCAACTATCAAACTGTAACTAGCCAATCCTGTGCATAGCAACTGTATGCAAGTATGGCAAAATTTCCCATCTGGGGAAATCCTCTTGTTAGCCAAAAACTTTCTTTGTTCTCAAATTATTTATATGATATGATTAATACCAGTGAGTATCAGTGGGAGATTAAGATACAATTTACCATAAGATACAATTTACCATAAGATACAATTTACATAAGATACAATTTACCATATATTTACTTTCTTGATATTTTTATACCTCAACTATCGAATACGCAAAGCACAGCTCGCTCACGCTAGTCAGTTAATATTACGGTCCAAACACAGAGCAGACATAAAGTCATTATCATTATTTTGATTACAAGAACGATAAATGAAATCATTTACATGATTTATAAAGGCGATTTATTTAATAAAATCTAAAACAAGAAATTTTAATGTTTTACCAAACCTTTGACTGACGAACAATGAATGCAGTTGCATCTTCTGTGGCTGCATTTCTATGAAAGGTCACAACTTGGTTGTCGGCTGTTGCCGCCAGATAGCGACCTGAGGTCACGTGACGCAGGCGACACGGCTGACTCCAACCCATGAACCCTTCAGCCCACCTGTTGCAATGTCAAGCAATCAACTCACTGAGAGGCACCACAGCTATAGTTATACTGACACCATAGAAGTTTTTACTATTTAGACTTTAAGAGATACAGTAGGCTTACATCTTACAGCAAATGTTCAGTCAGCAAAGTCTGTTTTGGCCTTCAGATCTCGATTAAAAACTCACCTCTTCCTTGAAACAATTCCCGCTTAGGCCATCTCTGCGTATTCTGAATTCCCTCCTTGGCTTTTGACTGGACTCACCAGGGAATTCGGCTTGCACAATGATTTTGCTTAGCAGCAAGCATCACCTGATGCCTTGAGCATTATTCCAGTGATGCTGTAGAAGTTCTTAGATTATTATTATTATTATTGTTGTTGTTGTTTTGTTGTTTTGTTGCTGTTGTCATTATTGTTATTATTATGATTATATTATGATTATTATGATTACGATTATGATTATTGTGATTATGATTATGATTATTATTATCATTATTATCATACCGAGCAAACCATTTTGATTGTAAGACAAACTCACTTGGTTCGAACATGTTCAAGTTTCCACAAAGACCTAGCGTGTGATGAAACCGCTCCAGTCTCATACATTGCAATACTACAATCAACAATTAATCAACAACGTACAAATACTCAATCAGGCAATCAATAGGACTTACAGTTTTTTGGGAATGCAGTCGAGACAAGCATTGCAATTCCTAAAACTGTTGCATTACCTACAAGCATATCCAAGACTTTCAAAAACCTTATTAATATTACATTTCAGGAAAGGAAATACCCTAAAATTATTAAATTTGAGACAAGGCTGCCTTGAATGAATCTAAAAGTACTTTACAAGAAGCAGCAGAAGAAAAGTAATTTGTTAACTAACCCCAAGTTGCGACTTCATTTTCTTAGCCTCGGCTTATGAGGACAGGCAGCCAGTCCTGTTCCTCTGACTGATCTTCCCACCGATATATGTGCAGCTGCTACTCATTTCACAACCAAGGTTGGCAGGGCACACGAGCGGTACAGAAATGCTGGCATGTCATTAATAAACTACTGGTAAATGCTACATAAATTTTGTAAGAACATTGGTATTTACTGCTGGTATACACTAACTTAATTAAAACCTATATACAAAATTAAATCACACCTTTCAAAGTCTTCTTCAACTCTACAACACAAAAGCAAACAATATCATCAAACATCATGTATAAATTTATCATTTATATAAAATATGTTGGTCACATAAGAAAAAAATTAGAACAGAGCAGCGGTAAGTTAAAAAATCCAGTCCTCCAAAAAAGGCAACATCAATGACATACAACAAATAAACTTGACTTTTGCCCTGCATGTAATATAAATTTACCACCTTATTTTTTCTTTAATATTTGTAGAAATAACAAAAGATAAGCCTATTTTAGGCACTTTAATATCCCAAAGCATAAAATTATAGCCATATCACTGCAATGGACAATACTATAATGATTAAAGATAACAGCAAATTGTAACTAACCAAAATTCCATTTAAGTCAAATTGTAATTATTTCAAAAACTAGATAAATTGTTTACAAGTTTTTACATCTCTATAAATAAATATATAAATAAATAAACAAATAAGTAAATTAAAAATGATCAGATACACTTTAAACTCCTCATATATACATAACAAACAAACTGCTTTTTAATGTGGTTGTTTTCAGGAGTTTAATTAAATTTCGGATCCATGTATCCGTGTCTCTGATCTTGTCATGATGCTGACGTGCCGCTTAATGACATTCCAGCGTAGTCACATGTGCAAACAGACCACATGAATAAGATTTTTCAAGCGTACCTTTGCGAAGTCTCAACATCTCTTGGTGGTATTGTAAGGCATTCATCACCGTGAAAAAGTCGAAGGACGTCACCACCGAAAACGAAACCTAAACCAGGAAGACACTGTAAAAATGTCTACTTACATTACGCTGACATCACTGGACATCTCAACAACAAACTTACCCATCATAAGGGCTCTTGCCGATTTATTTGAAAGTGCTATCTGGTGAAAGTGCCATCTTTCAGTTGCAGCTTATTAATATGAAGGACTTTGTTCAGTAAGTATTTTCAAATGGCCTTACAACCCATTGTTTAGTCAGATAGTCATGTGTGCTGCGCTTTGGTCAGGCACTTAAAAGGTGCCATGCTGAGTGACTTGATGCATACATTTATATACACATATACATACATATACACTCAAATACATACATACAAACAAAATACTATACATACGTACACAACTACATATATACATAAATATATGTATACATCAATACATACATACAAAATACATACACATGTACACACATACAGACATACAAAATACATACATATGTACACACATACATACATACATATGTAGGCTACCTGGTTATTTATAGAGCACCTTTTACGAACCTTACATAGGTGCTAAGAACCTCACATTGGAGCTATGCTTATAAGCAGTGATGTATATTAGGGAGATTTGACAATTACATTACACTACGTCAAACAACAACAACAACATTTGACTGACTAGCATTTCTGTTACAGGAGATTGGTAACGTTAATCACAATTCTATAAAGTGCAAAAGATCGGTAATGGGTTTCTTTGCGTCCGCTGTGGGCTTAGATTTCTCAGAGGAAAGTTCCAGCACCAGAGATATCTGGCAACTGAGATCAGTTAAATTTAGGATCCGAATAAACATGAAAGCAAATGAGGAGATACACATGAAACAAAGATGCCATTTGTTACCACTGCAGAACTTAGCTCAGTCTGCGAACCCAAGTAAATATCAACATCTGACTCTGCTATGCACTCTCCTGTCTGTCTGTCTGTCTGTCTGTCTGTCGTTCTGTCTGTCTGTCTGTCGTTCTGTCTGTCTGTCTGTCTGTCGTTCTGTCTGTCTGTCTGTCATTCTGTCTGTCTGTCTGTCTGTCGTTCTGTCTGTCTGTCTGACTGTCTGAATTTCGTCTATGTCTGTCCATCTATCACACCTGTCTGCTTGTCTGTCTGTTTGTCCCAAACCTACCTGCCAGTCTCTCTGCCTTCCAGCCTCCTTGTCTGTCTGCCTCAACAACTTCCTGCCGGCTTGTATACTCTGTTGCATTGCTATTCTAGTTACATCAAACGCAGGCCTAACTAAGTCACTCATTGCCAAGCAACACAGCTGTATGCTAATGATAATAACATCAATCAACGTTGGCAAAGAGATTCATCTGGTTTTTGCGAATCAGTCGTATATTTTGATAAAACACAATGTCAGTAGATGAGGAATGTGCTATTTTAAACCCAGGCTTTTATTAGTTTATATGTTTCATGTTAAACCAATATTACTGTGTAAATTGCCCCGATCTGCTACTGCTACCACTACCACTAAACTATATACCACTACCACTACCACTAAACTATATACCACTACCACTACCACTAAACTATATACCACTACCACTACCACTAAACTACTGCTACCACTACTGTCTAAACTAAATACCACTACCAATACTGTCTAAACTAAATACCACTACCAATACTGTCTAAACTATGTCATGTCAAAAAAAACATCATTATTTATGCATCTGATAATCTATATTGCACCATTAGAACTGCCAATGGTGGTATATAAATGCATTTGCTAATCAAGACAGCCAAGCGTTGTGTCTTCGCCCGGCAGTGCCACAGCTTCTGATAAAGGAGGATGTGCTACTAACCAAGAGACTTCTGCCGGATGACCCCTGAGCAGACTGGCTGAACTGTCCACAATGTCTGTTGGAAGGATGCAATAACCAGAGCACCAGCACCGATGTGCTAAAACACACAAACCAAACACACATCTGACGAACCATTTGCCACAGCAGTAATAAAGGTAAAGGTACCACTTGTTTAGAAGACATCTGCGATCAGCTTCTCAGGAAGACCTGGTGATCTCCATGGTCCACACTACCACTACACAGCGGCGCAGCTTTGCCATTGTTGGCCCTGCTTCATGGAACGACCTGTCTGGTGACCTTCGGCAGGACTTCCTATCTCTCTCCCTCTTTTTTCCGTCTTTTTTGAAGATCGTATTATTCCCCACTAGTTCTGGGATATCGGGCCAGGAGTGCCTCTGATGAGTTTTATCTTGAAGTGGCGCTTTACAAGTTTTTGATTACAATTACAATTACTATAGAAACTCTTCAGAAACACTGTGCTTTTACGTGCTTCTATAGACACTTCAGAAGTTTCACATTGGTCTAGAAGTTAGCAAGCTGGACAGTCAACCCAGAGGTAGATGGTTCAAATCCCTGTCAAAGTCAAAGATATCAGCTATTTTAAGGTGTTTATTCCATTAGCACTCCCTAGCAACTCAGCTATAAAATGAATACACTGACCGCACACTTGTGGCAAGAAGATTACATTACAAGAGAGAGACGATCTATTGTAACTGTGCTTCAGTCTACTGTTCTGTTCAAACTCTTGTTGTAAAATCTGAGCATCTGTTTCACGCTAATAAAGATTACTTACTTACTCGCTTCACACTTTTACCCTGAATGGACTGCTCTTCTTCTTCTCATTAATTTCAATGTCTCACACAAAGTCAACGTAAGAGCGAAATTTCCAAAACTAACATCATGAAACAAATACTGTACCAAAACTGCTTAGTTAACTGTACTATTGATATTTATTACGTTGAAGCAGTTTTACCAGGTATCTTTCTGATGCGACGCTGACTAATATAAGATCGTCACCCACTCGAACCTTCTCTCCTTCAGACCTCTGTTTAGAAGCAGGGTGTATTGTCCACCAGCAAGATTCACCTGAAACCAAAGAGCACAGATCTTCGCATTCTAACAGTACACACACACACAAAAACAGACTCTTGAAATGATCAAACCTTTCCATTCACCATCTGTCTTTGCAAATCATCAAAACATTCCATCAGTAATGTTTTCTTTTGGAAACAGTATTTCACGATTTATTTTCAGTCTTTCCCTTAAAAAACAATGTCAATGGAATTTTTCCTTGTCTGACTTTACTAATTTTTTAAATAAACTAATACAGTTCCAACACCTCACTGCTCCATGATTCCCAGCATCCTGCTAAGCAGTTCAAGATGTTCTGCCAAGACAGAAGTTGCATGCACCTTGCATATGGCATGTTAACAAATGCATTCCATACTTACTTATTTACTTACACCTTTGACAGATTATACACACACACATATACACATATAATATTCTGAAGAATCTGACAGACTGTCAGACACTGAAGCTGGAGGTTTCTTTTACTCTTCTGTACAAACAAAATAGATGATAGCCGAAAGGTGCTGTAGCCTGAAAACACCATGAACTATTAAGTCATGCAATGGGCTGGCAGGCTGTGGCATGCTGTGACCTACTGAGTCATGTAGTGGGCTAACAGGCTGACGTACAGTATGATCTATTAAGTTATGCTATGGGCTAGACCTGATTGGTGCAGACATGCTGACTTCACACAGTATATAAGTAATTCATTATACAGTAATAATTACATAACTAAGCAGAACCTCTGAGATGCCCTTCTTAAAACTTTATTTTTTACTGATTCTTACTGACTCCATAGTTAAGAGTGCACTTAAATTCCTCAGTAAGGAGACACAAGTGCACATTTTCTAATTTTAATAATTTTAATTTAACTTTAAAACTGTGTTAATATGGATAATTCAGTAAACGAGCAGCAAGGCGCACCTTCAGTTGTGAGAGTTAGACCAACATCAAACGCAAGCTTGTCGCTGGATGAGCTTTGCGTAGATAAGCAAGACAGGTACTACAATTGCAAACAACCTCTGAAATATTATTATCATTTCTTTAATTCATAATTAGTTCATAATTATTACAAGACACCAGCTGGTTTTTATTTTACAGTTTAACAGATTTCTACTGCACCCAGTGAAAGCTAAGTCACAGGAACCAGCTTATTCACAGGCACTCAGTCAAAACAAAATATCCCTGGCCGGATCGCTCTCATTACGCCCTTGGTATATTGCCCTTGCCCGCACCTCAGATTCAGGTTTACTCCGCGCCTCAGATTCAGGTTTACTCCGTGCCTCAGATTCAGGTTTACTCCGTGCCTCAGATTCAGGTTTACTCCGCGCCTCAGATTCAGGTTTACTCCGTGCCTCAGATTCAGGTTTACTCCGTGCCTCAGATTCAGGTTTACTCCGCACCTCAGATTCAGGTTTACTCCGCACCTCAGATTCAGGTTTACTCCGCGCCTCAGATTCAGGTTTACTCCGCGCCTCAGATTCAGGTTTACTGACATTGCGCACGTTACAAGTGCTTTAAATAAATAAATAATTGTAAGCAACATAATAGCGTAATAACAGAGTTTGTATGCTGTTTTTGTTATGAAACTGTTGTGCGTATTCTGATACAATACCAAACAGAGAAGGAAACATGTTAGCCAACATAAAACAAGACAGAAACATTTATAAATATTGTGCATCAGACACACTTCCTAAAGAAATGGGAAGAGATTTAGACGGTAACATGCAGCAAGGCAGACGAGGACAAAAGACACAGAAATCAAAGACTGCAGCAAGAGAATATTTTGAAAAGAAAAAGACCGAAAACAATAACTTCATAAAGTTTTTCTATGAGGCAGAGCAAAACTGGCAAAATGCCTACTTAGCATTACTTATGACAAGTACACATACTGTTATTTTAAATTCAATAAATAAAATTAAGAACTTATAATGACAACCCCTACCATGCTGCTATGGCTGTGCCTTAGAAGGACTGCATGGCCATACAGAAGTGTTCTGTGTCCAGCAGACTGGCCAGCCTAAACAGAACACTAAGCCAAGTCACTCTTCTGACAAACATCCAGAGATAGCATTTCAGGGCCAAAGCCAAATCTTTGAAATCGAAGAAACTGACTGCAAAAAATCTTTAACGCATTCTAATCACGAGCTTTAATTAATTAATTATTATAACTGATATCACCCTTTGGGTGGAATCAGTTAAACACTGTGCCTGAAATTCAGCATTAACTGCCGTTGCAAACCCTCTTCTTTTCACTCAACTCTTTGCCTCTTTGACAAATAATATTCTCACCAAGAGCAGGTTAGTGCAGGAATTACCACTGCCCTATGTGATAGTTACCATTGCCATAAATGACAGATAACATTGCCACAAACTATAGTTACATTGCCACGAATGATAGTTAACACTGCCACAAATAATGGTTAGTAGTGCATTAAGGTTGATGTATCGCTAATATGAAACTGTAAAGCACCAAAAGAAAAGATACCTGGCAAAAAATACTGGACATGATATCTATGGTACCAAAAGGGGGATAACAGTGAAAAATATTGTAAATTTACAACAGATTTATTGATCACTGTGAGCAAAACAACTTAAACGTACCGAGAAATTGTTTAAGAATATACCACTTTTCTTGTAAGACATATTCTCATGGATCTTGATTGGTTCTAACCAATGAATTACAATTTAGGAATGTGGCTGTGTATAAAAGAGACCATCAACTGATGCCTTGTGCAATTAACAACGGCACAACAGAAGTTTCCAGATCAGATTAGAATAGATTAGATTAAGGTTGACAGATTATAATAGATTAGATTAAGGTTGACAGATTAGAATAGATTAGATTAAGGTTGACTCCATTCGGGAATATAAGGAACATCAAACATGTAACTGATCAAACATAAATCCCAATAAATAACGAGCGTGACACGCTGTTCACCGTATCTGGCTTCTTGGCTGAAACCATTTCCTGCAAGGCGCGCACAGACAGCGCTTGTTCCAGCACAAAAACACAAACAGATATGTCAAACGGTAACTCCTACAACAACAAAAACAACTACAATGAACATAAATTTCAGACAGGAAAAAGGGCAGTGGAGGATAATTAGACAATATAATCTGATTTGATGTGAAATGTAAATGTATCGGTTTTATATAGCAACCGTATGGCCTCGACCTTGCTCATTTTGCAATGAATTTATCGGGTGAGATCCTTCACCACAGCTGCCCATCTGAATGGGTGCCATGCCATTTAAGGTCCCCGTGCATGTACCGTACTAGCCCGAGATTTAAATCTCTGCAATAAGCCACGACAGGGATGCGAACCTGGGATCCTCACGCACCGAGGCTCCTTGGCATATGCACTTACTGATGTAGCTAACTAGGCCAGTCAAGTAGCTAACAAGGCCAGTATGTCACTGATTCATCATGATCTGATGAATTTAATAATAATAGTACACTGACTATCAATCCACCCTGAAGTAACACTGCTAACTGGATATAATTCTGAGATTCAGCTCAGATGCTTCACCTCCGTTTCTTCGAAAAACAACATGCTTATCAATCATGAGGCTTACAAGCAGAATTAACCACAATCACATCAAAAACCATAAAATCCAAAAAGTCAGTGAGTTAAAATTATTGTACTTTTGAGCTGGATTTGACGTGGACAGAGTTGCCCCTTCAAACGTGTACATTTACGTTTACATTTACCTTGTTGGCCATCGACTGTAGAAAACATGTTCTGTTGCCAAAACCTTCGGCCGCCAGACAAACGCGTTCGCCATTTGAGTGTCCCTCTCTTCCAGTTGTAGCAGCCGTACAACTCAAACAGATCATGTCATCCTAATCACAATGAATAAACATCAAGGATCACAGAAAGATTATCACAGCATTAGCCATCATCTGATGGAATGATTGCATCACAGATTACATCACAGATCACAGTAAGATTATCACAGCATTAGCCATCATCTGATGGAATGATTGTACGACAGCTTACATTAGAGATCACAGTAAGGTTATCACAGCATTAGCCATCATCTGATGGAACGATTGCACGACAGATTACATCATAGATCACAGTAAGATCATCAGAGTATTAGTCATCAGCTGATGACAAGACTGCATGACAGTTTAAATTAGAGATCACAGTAAGATTATCACAGTATTAGCCATTATCTGATGAAAAGAATGCATGACATATTACATCACAGATCACAGTAAGGTTATCACAGCATTAGCCATCATCTGATGGAACGATTGCATGAGAGATTACAGCACCGATCACAGTAAGATTATCACAGCATTAGCCATCAGCTGATGAAAAGAGTACACGACCCTAATCAAAGCTGATAAAGATTGAGGATTACAATAAGATCGTCACATCTGCACTTATCACAGATTATGCTCACATAATTGCGAAGATGTAATCAAATCTAGTCTGTAGACCTCTATAGCGCCATTATCATAATAAAAGAATACCAAAATACCGTATTCATAATCTGTTTACATCACTGAGAGATTCTTAAAAGTTTATACTGATGCCTGTACATTTCTACAATTACTAGAAAATGTCAGCGCCAACTCATAACATAAACTTTACAGCCCAAAAGAGCCAACTTTACTGAACCATCACATTGGACTACTTATGTTAAGCATTATCATCAGATAAAATTTCATGTTATTCGGGAGCAGGGATTAAATCTTCAGCCAAACCGCATTAGGTGCAACATGTTATGCACCATTTATGCAGCAGATGGCGCGCATGAAATACTGAACTGTCTTCAGAGAACTACAGTAGCCTGTACATCACTTTGGGCATGAGTAATTAGTTTTTAAAGCCTTGATTTTTATGATTCTTTCATCCCCTACATAGCAATGACTTCCAACAGTTATCGTTAGATAAGCTTACACAGCAGATGGTATCCGAGACGGAGTAGTCTTCCTCCTTGCTTCCGGCCATTTTTCCAGGAATGTAACAGCCGCAAGCACTGCAACGATTGCACTCCTTTTCCTCTTCCTCCTACTCCCTACTCCTCTCCGTAACTTTTAAAGTGTTGTGCTTTGACACAACAGAATCGTCTTGCCGGGCCTTCTAAGTCGAAGGCCGGCGATGCAGAAGGACGAGAAATAATTTCCCTCCCTCTTAAACAATCCAGAATGGCGAACGCTTTACGGCAGTCATGACGCACAGAACTATTTCAAAGTCAGTCGGTTTTTCGCAAAGGTTAAACTGAAGTCGAATCTTATTCGCGGACTCGCCGCTACATCGCACAGAAGACTGAAGCAGCCCAGAATCGATTGTTTATCATCCAACCGAAGCAAATCCACTCCGGACGAACTTTCCAGACAGAACAGCAGAAGAGAGAAGGAAGCAACCAACATCAGCGACACCCGCAGCAGCTCTCCCTGGCCTCTCGGTGAAGCTTGGCGAGAGCTAGCCTACTGCATCGGTTCTCTCGGCTACGCACCAACCCACATACACAAAACGCCCGTCTGCTTGTCAGAGACACCCTTCCGGTTACAGCAGCAGCGGATATTGCCGATAGCTCCTCTAGCGTTGCTGCTCGGCCCGTTTTAAAATAGACGCAATCGCTGCTAACTATGGACGCCTTGTGCTAGGAACCGAGAGCAACTAGACAATCGCACTTGATGCAATAAGGAGTTGTTTTAAGGATAGTAATAGTATTTGCACATTCATATAGCGCCTTAAAGGAACACTCCGCCACTGCCTTGTAAGGGAGTAGTGCCAGTCCCAAGCCTGGATAAAGGAGGAGGGCGACGGTAACGGCCTTTGATGCCATAAGCTGTCGTTAAACATTGGAGCTACAACTGCTTCTCACAGGTGCTTCTGATCAATGTAACACAAGACAACAGTCAAACGAAATTGTCTTTAACCGCTGACGAAATAGAGGTTATGGTTTACGCCTATTTACATTCTTTGGGTAACATCGATGTCAGCAGAAAACCGCATTATTTATAATTTTCTGGCGCTGATATTCGGTTATTCATCTTACAAAACCCGGTGCAGTTTCAGCAGTCCGAAGTACTGGCTGGCTTTAGAGCAGGTTCGCACTAGGCCTGTATAGCAGCCCGCCCGCTTGGGGATATCAGCTGCGCCACCCATCCTGATTCAGTCACTCAAGTGGGTAGTTGGGCAGGTATAGGTAGGATAGAGAACATACTATTAATACAGGGATATAAGTTTGCTCAACCACGCGCCTTGCATCCACGGCTTCTGCAGCGCTCCTAGCGGATGGCCCATACGTTAAACACGTAAGGTGGGCTCTCGACCCAATCGCAACCTCAGTTACTAACTAATATTTACTGGAAGAGTCGTTGCCTAGATCGTGCCCACTGCTTGATCTATAATTTGCTGGGATCAAAATTAATGGGAAGTTCTATCGCTCAGTAGGTCATGCAACGGCTCCTGAAGCTAAGAACATCTTGGCAGTTTGTTAAGCAAACATATACATGCTCAAACGAGTCTAAATGGACTGTTTAGCCTAAGCTCAATTAGGATGTTGTGACAAATGTCTAACGGAAGAGGAGTTTTACAGGCAATGCCTGGAAATCGCTAAGTGGTTTGGGAATTAGCTGTTGCAAGTCCCTTTCAGGAAGAACAGAAGAACCACGGCTCTAATGTGACGGAAACGGAGTTTTATTGCGGGCGCTACATAAACGCCAGTAGAAAACTGAGTAGCTAGAGAGGATGAGCAACGATTTCCCGGCGTAACACTAACATACTGTAGACTAAAAGTCTTCTGAGCCCTTAAAACCGTTATTATGTTGTGACATGCTATGTCAGGTCAGGTCATGTCATGATATAATGTTCGATATCGACTTCAAAGATCCGAAGTGTGTGGGTAGTTAGATTCCCTAGGTGGGGCCTCTTAAGCAATTGAGCGCAAATCGTAATCGTAAGCTCGCGATTTCTACATTGGCTAAAAATGCTAAATCGCGGGAACCAGCTTATTCACCGGCGCTAAGTCAAAACAAAATCGGTAGGCATGAAGGGTTTGATTTGGTTCTAGATGAAGATCCCAGGTCAGGCAGGCAGACAGTCAAACGACTAAGGTGGATGGTGTTTGGAATTCGGAGGGCAAGACAATGATAAAAAAAATATTCGTAAAACAAATAATCGCCTATAGGCCTACATCTCATAATTAAGTAGACCTTTCCACAATATTGACAGGCCTGTAAAGCAATTGTATTACTGGCTAATAATTTTAAATTTATGGACCGAAATTAGGCCTAATAGGGCCTACAAGCAGAGGCGTCGATCCGTAGTAAACATTGGAGGGGCCGGGGCCTAAAGTGGGGGTCTGGGCGCAAAGCCCCTGTCGGGTTCCAGAGGCAAAGCCCTTAGTATGGGGTCAAGAATAGGCCTAATACAGGAAGAATGAGAACTTTATCAGTGCATAGCTGCCTTTTACTGATTTTACAGGTAAAATATTGCTGGCCAACCAATGGCCGAGCTCTCATGCTCAAAATATTGCCTGAGCCCGGGTTCCGGGGGCACCCATATGATTGACGCCTCTGGGAACATTGGTGTCAATGTAAATCTGTGAAGTAGCACCGCAAGAAAAAAAATTGCATCAGAAAGACCAGCGTAACTGCTTCCCAAATAGAGGTGTCGAACCATAGGCCACATTTAGTGAACACATTTTTCCTTTCTACTTCCTCTAATAAAATTACTTTTTTAATTCTAGATCCCAAATTTTTCGTTAATAAAGACTGGATTGGACCCATATAGATTCCTTGGATTGGACCTAAAGACTATTCTTTGAGCGTAGACAAAAGTAAAACCATAATTCTTTTCAAAAATGTTTTAATTGCATTAGCAAGATGGCAGTACAGGTTCATTAATGTCAGTTATATTCGCTAGGTGACAGCACGGTTTTGAAAAAGACCATTAGATCAAATCGCGCGCTGGTTACACGAATCCTATGCACGTGTTGACCACTCCTTCACATTCCTTCGGACTGTACGTTTGGCTGTCCCTGTGCTTGTCTGTCGGCCTGTCTGTGTTTATGGCGGATTAGGCAGCTGGAAAGTGTGCTGCCTGCAGATACGAGAAGAATTATTGACGTTATTACTACATTTCGGACGCTTGATTTCTTTGTTTGCATATAATTAGCCATGTAGGCCTATGTTATTTCCTGCCCATCCCGCTGAGCACCTGCTTGTAAAGGTTTCGCTGTGAGTGTGGCGTTGCCAGATCCATACGTAATACACCTGCCTACTTAAAATAGTTTTGCCGCCCTTTCTCGGATCTGGCTGGTCACCGATCCCTTATTAAATGGGAAAAGCCTGAACAGCGCCCTTTTCTTCGGCCTCGGCTGTGCTACGGCGCTATATAAATTTTATTATTATTATTGTTTGTTATTGTTCTTGTTATTATTATTATTATTACTACTACTACTACTACTATTATTTAGTGGGGAAGACTTAAGGGCAGGAACAAAATGTTAGAGGAAATGAATCTTCGGTGAGAAATATAGAAAAAAACTGATGTGGAGGGAAGAATTTTTGCACACACGTGCCACACCACTCTGGAATAACTCCCCCCAGAATTGCCACAGTTTTCTGACGCATCATACAAACTCATCGATGCTCCACCGCTTACAATTTCTGCTTCGGCCTTTCATTGAAAGCTCAAAACATTCCTCTTTCACAGATTGTACCCTGACACCCGTTCTTCCTCATCTCTCTTCCCTCTTCAACCCCAAACACCACCACCCGTAGCTGCCACCCTGTCTCTCCATCTGACTTTTGGATCTTGACTTGGAACTGAACCCTTTTACCTATCGATTTTGTTTTGACTGAGCGCCTGTGAATAAGCTGGTACTCGCGGCGCGGCTTTCGTTGGGCGCTGTAGAAATCTCAGAATTACGATTACGATTACAACTTTGTCACCAGGCAGTCAAATTTGGTAACGATTTATGCTGGAAAGTAAATGGGCCCGTGTCTAGGACCTTGGGATTCATCCATTGCCGGCTCAAGGATCAGCGGAGCTGGAATGAACGTGTCCCCTACGTCCTAATGTTGGACATGGTAGCCTTATTGCAGTAGCTTCCAGTGTTTAACATCTTATGGCTGCCAGGGTCGTTGACGTCGACCTTTACCTTACTTTACCATTAAAGTCATGCGTTTACACAAAATATGCGTGGGGAGGTCAGCTAACTTACTTAAAAATAGAGGTGTCGGCGTGTATCCGACATGGAATGAACAAGTTTGTTCTTTACCACTTTCGCATCTTATAAAATTACTTTAACTGATGTTATGCCCTAATATTTTACTAATAAAAACATGGTTAGCAAAAAGAAATATCTTCGAAAATAAGTAAAAATTAAACAGCGTCTTCTACATTGATTGTGAAAAGACGCATGCCTATTGAAAATTGTTCATTTCCATTCGCTAGGTGGGAGCACGGTTTCAAAAGCCCATTGAGCTGGCAGTTTCAACACGAATTCCAAACACGTAAGCTATTGACTACTCCTTTTCGTTGCTTCTCTGATTGTTGTAATACAGCATTTGTAAAGCGCCTCGCATAACTTCTCAAAAACGCTCTAAATTTATTAATTACTCATTTATAACCGGATGTCAACACATTATAAAATCCGTTTACGTGATTCTTTTCTTGTACCTCTACAGATGGGACGGATAGTTGAGTCAACTAGAAAAATTTTCTATACCTGGAGTTGAACCTTGGGAAACTAAGTAACTGGCTTTCAATTTCACCTCATTGCATCTACACCAAACAGTGATGAAAAGCTGATGAGCCTACCTCCACAAGTGCAATTTCACCATCAATACTGTCATCTAGTCGTTTACGTTTTATACCAAATTTGTCTATTTTCGTATCACCAAATTCAAACGCAATGTGCCTAAAGTTTACTTGTTCAAAATTAACGAAATCTTTTATCCATATACTTAACAGAGGGCGCTTTCTTCGGCTAGCGATGCAGAGACTGTGTGGGGATTATAATTATGAAGGGCGACTATACGAATATGGGTATATATGTATCCACCCCATAATTACAAAACCATATGTACATAAGGTACATGTATATGGTTTTGTAACTGAAGAGACTAATTTACCGGGTCGGCTTGCATCTGTACTGCCTGACTAGTCGAAGATGACATCCAGATGGCGATGGCCTTGATGTGAGAGCAAGTTGTATGACCTGCATTCCATTAATTTTTCAGGGTTGTGTCAAACATTGCTATAGTTCTGTGCCCCTGGCGACCTGTGTGGCTTAAAGTCTGTATGTCCAACTGCTTGTGACTCACTTCGCTTGGTCGACCTGCATATAATTATGTACTGTTGTAGTACATATTCAATTTTAAATTTATGGACCGAAATTAGGCCTAATAGGGCCTACAAGGACTATAGCGGTAGGTCTATAGCGATGCTTGTTCGGAACAAGGACAAAACAGTGACCAGTTATTGATTCGTCCTAATTACAAACAAAAATAATACAGAAATACAAAAAAATACAAAAATAATAAATAATACATCCTAGATAAAGACAAGCCTAGCGTCGAATAATTCCAGTATATAGACCTAATATTAAATTTGCGGCATGTTGTATGGACCAAAATGTGTGTGACGAACATACTTAGGCATATCTATATGCAACAGATCTATTTCAGAATTTCAATAATCGTTATCGGACTTTTGGAAGTTACGAAAACGGCTTGAGTGGCTTATGATAGGCTAATATGTATTAAGGCGTGTCCCTAAATTCAGATATTTTCGCATAAATGACGATGATGGGGCGCAGATGGGGGAGTCTGGGTCTGTAGACCCTCCTCGTCTACTTTTGTACTTTGTTTATCCACGGATGAGGAGGGCGTCTCGGGATCGGAGTGCTGTAAGTCTTGTCCTCGAGTATTCCCGGGTGACTTCTGCAGTGGGTAACGACGCCTGGCAGAACGTTCCACATGAGGTTTACCCTTGCCCTCGGCTTCGGGCGGCAATACGGAGGAGTGGGCTCACAGTCGGGCAGGTAGACATGGACACCCCTCGGAAGATCGGGAACTTCCACCCTGTCTTGGGCCGGAATGTGCTCTGGCACGTAACCGTTCATGATGTTGTAGCGGTTGAAGGTCGAGGGCGGGCAGAAGGTTCGCGACGGGCGTTTCGAAAAGCGGGGACCGGCCCTGGTATGGGCGGCCGACAGGGTCCAGTCGTTGCGCAGGTCCGGGTAGAAGCCCAGCGGCGAGAACGGCCGAATTTTGTCGAAGAAGTTCTTCGGTCTCTCCGGATGGGGTTTGTTGGGGTAGTCTTTCTGCGAGTATCCGTACAGGTCGTTCGTCGTACATGGCTGGTTGTAGATCCAGTGGAAGTAGGACGGAGCCTTATTCGGCAGTTCGTACCTATTCACACAACACCATTCACACCTCGATTCAAATACTCCTCTATCGTAATCGTAATCGTAATCGTAATCCCGAGATTTCTACGGCGCCCTATGAAAGCCACGTCACGGGGACCAGTTTATTCACAGGCGCTAAGTCAAAACAAAATCGATAGGCAAAAAGCGTTCGATGCCAGGTCACGATCCAAAAGTCAGGCAGAGTCAGCATGGCAGCTACGGTGGATGATGTTTGGGAATGGAGCGGAAAGAGAGATAAGAGGAAGAAGGGGAGTCAGGATAGGTATATCATGAACAGTGGCATAACTTCAAATGTCGGAGTACCCCACAGATTACCCAAATGGACCCTTCACCAGGCTCTGAGCAGACTCCCTCTTTTTCAGATGCTTGCCCGGCTCCCCTCCCTGTCCCCGCAATTGCGGGCCTTGCGGGCCAAAGTTACGCTATTGATCGTAAAGTATGATAACGTGTAGTAGGCCCCCTACGTGATAGCATAGGCCTCTTACTTCTGCAATAATGAAACCGAAATTTTAAGGCTTTAGTCTGTTAAGGCCTAAATAAAGTGAATGTCTGGATTACAGAGTACTTAACTGACTTGAAATAAATAGATAAATTAGTTAATAAATGAATATAGGATCCATGCTAAGGCAAACTTGTATATCTGTATCATCACCCATAGCCACACGACCGCTATGATAGCCTGATTAGAAGTTTCACCTGTCCTCCTGCATTTTCCGTATTCCGCTTCTTTATGTTAATTAAACTAGCTTAAATTACGAAATCTGAATAATTAGAACATAATTTTGTCGACTGATTATTGTGTTAGGCCTATAGGCCTTTAATCTACAATCATTTGTAGCCTAGACCTATGAACTAAGTTGTCGTCTATTTGTTGCCGTAGAAACATCAGCATAGATTGATGACGTGACGTTCATGGAGGCTGCCTGAAGAGTTATCGTTTTAATCGTAATCGTAATCGTAATCTCGAGATTTCTACAGCGCCCAACGAAACTAGTCGCGGGAACCAGCTTATTCACAGGCGCTCAGTCAAAACAAAATCGTTAGTCAAAAGGGTTCGGCTCCAGGTCATGATCCAGGCAATCAGACAGTCGGACTGTCGATTACTACTAATAATAATAGGAAAAAATAATAAAAATAATAATAATAATAATAATAATAATAATAATAATAATAATAATAATAATAATAATAATAATAATAATAATAATAATAATAATAATAATAATAATAATAATAAGCACCTTCTGTATGCCGAAACTTGACGAGTTTTAGCTACCCGGACGATTCTTTCTCCGGAGCGTTTTTTATAAGCCCCGAGGGATCATAAGTACCTTGGGCATAAAAAAATAAATAAATAAATAATAATAATAATAATAATAATAATAATAATAATGACAACAACAGCAATAGCAAATGACATGATCGACCGACCGACTGAATTGATGACAGAAGGCCCTTGTGAGTGAAAGACGGAAACGAAGACAAAGAAACAGAGACACAGAGACGGATGTAGACAGTGGCAAGTGGGCCAATCCAATCCTTGGGCTAGGTAAGTGATTATGTCAGAACACCTTGCCTTGGCATCAGCAAGCATGCGCTGTCCCCTACCGTGGGGACAAGCATGCAGCACCCCTCCTTCCTTCCCTCAATCACACCTCTGCGGTGTGCCAGGGCATTAATTCTGCATAATTTAGCATATTAAACTATACTAGGTCCTTTGGCAAGTATCTTCCTAATATGAATTCACCTTCTGTATGCCGAAACTTGACGAGTTTTAGCCAATCCGGACGATTCTAGGGGGCCCAAGCGGCCCCTGGCCTCGTGGGCCCTTGTGCGTTGCACAACCTGCACAATCTAATGCTACGCCACTGCCACTGACTTGTCCGGATGAGGGTGGGAACAACGAGAGCAAACAGCAGAATGGAGTTGGAAACGAAGCAGTCATTGCTTCCCTTCAAGACTCGCTGTGATTCGGTGATCCTTTAGAATGTGAACTTGGGAACTGACGTTCATATAAACAATTTGTCAGATCCCAAACATCATTTCGCCTCCGCCTACCCTGGAAGCTGGACCAGCTCTTGATGCCAAAGATTTCGAAGGCTGTAATTTAGTTTCAGTTTCTGATGAAGTGGCGGTTAAAGTACAATGACGTCACTGTCAAAGTGTTGAATCTATGATATGTTAGCATGCTTTAAGACGCATTCGGGTAGAGTTGTATACTCGTGCGAAATTATGATAAAAATAAGGTTTATTTATTTTTATTGGATGAAAAATAATTGACTTAACGGCGAGCTATAGTAATAATGACTTTTCCCAGACGCATACTGCAAGATGTTATTCTAACTCTACTGGCTGGTCTTCATGTCGGTAGTCCTGCATCTTTCACTCTGGCGAGTACTTTCAAATGTAATAAAATGTTCCAGCCTCCAGTACTTTTAATCCCAATTTGTCTGGCCCGATTTGCTGAAAAATGTAGAGGGGAATCCGGATATGACCCCCATGAGAGTGGCGTGTACTAAACGACGTTGCAGTACTGTTTTGTACCAGCATCAAGTGTCAACTATAGTTATGATGAGGTTGCACACATGTAAATATTATGCAGAGTTATATTTCTGGAGAAATAAGGTAGAAAAGCCGGCTTAAGATTTGTAGGGTGAATTTGAACATTATTTGGGACGGATTGTTCATCTTAACACAGTAACAGCATACAACATAAAAATTTTGGTTCTGATTGTAGGGTGGAGGCTGCTATTATTGGCTTTTGAGTAGCTCGCACGTGTAAGTACTATTTTAGAATATGAATTTCTATAAGGAATCTGTAAGAAGTTTTTACTAAACATTGCCTAAATCATGTGATAAAAAAATTACAGGACATATCAAAAAAAGTTAGATTACATTCATGTATATAGATAAATTGCACTAGATTAGATAAGATTCCTTAAGTTAGTTTCAGTGAGAAATAGGTCGTTAGGTATATGTAGTACGTAGTAACTTATTAATAGTATATATACTTAGTTTTAGTATTCCATTTATAGTTCAGCTATTTCACTTTTATGCTTTTTGGAGTTGATAGTACCAATGCATTGACCTAACATGTTTATAGGATTTTGTAGCACCTTTTCCTGTAATGTAGGTTAATATTAAAATAACTACATTGGAAACTCATTACAACATGCTTCGTTATGACACAAGTTCTAACGCTGTCTGAGGTATGGATCCAGAAGTTAAATTACTTCAGCTATAAAAAATACCCTAAGTATAGCATGACCTCGTTATTAGGTTGTTCCCAATAAGGCTGCAAAACACAGCATTGTTTAGAGTTTCAGTGCCTTTACGTTTCATACATTTCTAAGCTTATTAAAGACTACTGATACTTTTTAAAAGCTCTTTTGTTCTGTTGTACAGAAAAGTGAGCTCTGACAAAACCGATTTAGTGAGTGAATGGATCTTTTCTTAATTTTTATAATATGTTTTGTTTTGGTAGCTTAATATCTTGTCAGGGCTGTAAATAGTCAGCCTAATTATAATGCAGTTTTACCTTGTCTTGGTTTCAAGCAAGGCAGTGCCATTATATGCTATGCCTTGACCTGGAACCGAACCCTTCTTGCCTATCAATTTTGTTTTGACTGAGCACCTGTGAATAATCTGGTTCTCATGACTTAGCTTTCAAAATCTTGAGTTTATGATTACAATTACAACATGTAAGCAATTTTACGCAACCTGTTGTTTTATGGCACTATTTCTCAGTACGGTCACATATATATATTTACTGCCTTCTCATATACATTGCACTGAACTTTTTGAAAAATCTGACAATATTACCTATTCCATCAGAAACAGCTCGAGAAACATTTTCAGCCTACCTTAGCTCACATCTCTTTAGATCTGACTGAAAGCATCACTGAGATGCTGAGACAAGTACTGGAACAATGAAACCATTTTCTGATGAAGTGGAACAGTGGAACTATTTTCTGAAGAATTGGAACAATGAAATATTCTACCTTTACAGCTACATAAAGTTCTGTAATGTTGATTGTTCCACTGTTCCAGTTCTCCAGAAAATGGTTACATTGTTCCAGTATCAGCATTTTTTGAGTTTCAGCATCTTTGTGAGGTCCCTTAAAAGGTGAACCTCAGGCATGCAGTGAAAACAGGCAGTTGTTTAAGAATCCCATTAAGATAAATGCTGGTAAAAGACTGAGTGTCGGAATATGGTTATACAGTCAATTTTGGCATGTTTCCTTGAATGTTTTGTTTTCAGATTACTTACTTCTTGTGGGTCGTGAATCCAAAATATGCTTCGCTTTCAGAGGGCTTGCAAGATGCTACATCACCCTCAAAGGTAATCTTGAGACCATCAGTTGTTTTGAGAGTTGAGAAGTCTTTCAGTCGAAGTGCAGACAGTGTTCAATCAATCTGACAGCATTTTCTTGTGGGTCATATGGATTGTCATTTGCAAATGCAAATGAAAGGCAAATTGCATGAGTAATCTACCACCTTGCCATCCAATAATCTGTGACTGTACTTAAATAAGTAGTCATCTGTTGGTGTAGGACAGCTGTCATTAAGTACCTCAAAGTAGTCATTTATTAATGTAGGACAAACTAATTAAAGTAGTAGTCATTTACCATATGATTACTGTAGCACAAACTGTCATTACATGCCATTAGGTAGTACTTTATTGATGTAGTACTTATATAAATAGTCATTTATTAATGTAGGACACTCTTCTTAAGTACAATTCTGTAGTCATTTATTAATGTAGGACAGACTGTCTTTAAGTACCATTAAGTAGTCGTTTATTAACTACTACTTGATTTAGTAGTCATTTATTATTAATGTGGGAAAATGCCCTCAACTGGCAATGAAAAACTGCGTACAACAATGATTTTTAGAATTTGGATTATGTAGTCTGAATGGAGCCCATAAGGGTGGCCGATTTAAGGCCGTAACAGGCAGTGGAATTACATGCAAGATAAACATATACAGGTTAGTTTTTGTGCCTTTTTTGTTAAAATATTAATTTTATTTTGCTGTTAGTTTTCAGGACTCCTGTCTGAACAGTTTCATTGGCTTGGACAAGAGCCCTCAGTCAGCTTGGCTGGAGAGGAAAATGCTGCTCAGTTGCAGGCTAAAGTTACTTATGATAATGTTTCTAGGTAATACTGTACTTGTTTAAATACAGCACAGTATGCGAACATACTATTAATCTGATACTTGTTTTATTGCATTTTATGGTCATGATGATTTATTTTGATTTCAGCAGTTATTTGGTATCATCAAATAGTGCATATTATTAGATATAAAAAGTTACACAGAGTTTTACAGATTATGGAAGGAGTCTATTAAACTGTTGTTATCATAACGCCCAAGGCATCAATCAGTTGTAGGCGTTTCAAGTTATAGTTTTAGTCAGAAATAATAATCTGATGGAGAGGCATGGTCGAAGTCCGATAGGCTGGGAAACCAGAAGTCGGGCTACATTAAGTAAAGTAACGCTCTTGTGTCCTATGAGGAAAATAGGCAGGCACTCGTTTCTCGCTGTATGGCCCTTGAGCCAGCAATGGACAAATGCAGAGGTCCTGGACAAAATGTCACAGGACATGCCATTTACTTCCCAGCTTATCCTGGTACCAAATTATACTGCTTGGTGATAGAGACATTTGTGCAAACAACCTGCCCTGTGTTTTTACATGGAGTCCTCTCAGTTAGGGCGACCCTGCAATTGTTTGATTACAGACCATCGTGTGCATGACCTTTTTGGTTACCATGGTGTGTGACAGACTACAATGGGTAAGCAGTAATATGTAGTTTAATCTGGGTGCCAAGAGGGCTCTGTTGAGGAGTTCCTTGGCATAAAGCCACAAAAGTGTTCATGAATATCACAAATACAGTTTCACTTGA
>OZ029928.1:13924909-13993791 GCA_964023275.1 Norana najaformis
AAGCAGTCCCTCACAGATGTGGGAGATTCCTCAGCCACCAGGTTTACAGCCCTCAGCCATGTAATACAATGTCTGTAATATATATATATATATATATATATATATATATATATATATATATATATATATATATATATATATATATATATATATATATATATATATATATATATATATGAGATATGGAATAATGACCTATTCATATATATATATATATATGAGATATGGAATAATGACCTATTCTTTTTCTTCAAGTTCTCTGCTCCCAGTCAGGTTCGAACGTCCAGTGGTGCCATTCCTAACATTGTTGGGTTTCTCCTTCTGTTTGCTGTGACCATCCACCTTCATCCAGTCTAGGCCTTCCTTTGCTTTTCCTTTATTGACCGAGAAGTGCATGTATATCATGACATTAGCAAAGACATGTATACTTCTATACGTGTTTTAGTACAGCGGTGCTCAACCTTTTTAGTTGTTGTACCACCAAGTATAAAAGTTATTTCCTGGCGTACCCCCACCAGAAAAACTTGTCAGAAATGTTCTTTAGTAAGTTTATTATATTAGTGATTTAGTTTAATAAGTCCTAACCTAATTATAAAACATTTTTTGTAAACATTTTTGTGTACCTATATGAATTTTCTTAAGTTTTATTATATTAAAATTATTACTGTTGCACACCAATAAATTTATTTTATTTTATGTTCATTCTTTTCTAATAACAACAATAGACTTGAAGAGTAGGGCTAATGGTTATCAGGGATTATTCACAGCCAACTTACAAGTTTAATTTTAATGTGAGCATTCACCTTGTTTAGATCTGCATAATTTTGCAATATCGGGATTTAATTTTGTTAATTTTAGACGTAAGTCTGGCTTAAGTTAAAGTTTCGATCTGTATTTATTTTTAATCGCAAGCATTGCCGAAAATCCAGTTTCACAGAGATATGAAGTACCGAAAGGAATTAAAAATTTCATAGCTCTGTCGGAAATTAATCCATATTCTGGTCTACTTTTAAGCCAGAAATCACTCAACAAATAATTGTTGATTTCATTCTTCAATCCACAGTCACATGAAAGTTGTAATATTTTTTCTTGCGTACCCCCTGTCAACAGCTGGCGTACCCCTAGGGGTACGTGTACCACTGGTTGAGAACCGACGTTTTAGTATACTGGTATGTGGGCATTTGTAGAATTCCTTAAAAGACCTCTTGAAGTACTTCTCCCAGGCCTAAGTGATGCTGGAGTTTATAGGAGATGATTTAACTTATAGGTATATACTTTACTGGTTATTGTTATTATTGATTATTGCACTAACTTTAAAACTTAATTTGTTAAATTTAGTGCAAATGTTGGCACTCTATATCCCGGAAGAAGATCGCTGTCTGGACATCTTGGAACTTAAAGAACGCCAGGAACTTCTGACGTTAGTAGACCCGGCAGCCACATCAGCAGCCATTTTTTGCAGTCAGGCCAAAACTGACCATAAATATTGACATTATTTTATGTCTGTGTTAACAGAGATCAGCAATTGATGACTTGCCCAGTTTTGTAGTCGTTTTGAAATTTCTTTGGATCAAAATCCTTCGTTTGTTGTCTTATGTGTACTTTACATTGTCGGTAGTGTAATGTGGACAGTGTCTGGCTGTCTGTCTCTTTGTCTTTGTTTGTCTGTCTGGTTGTTAGTCTACGTCTCTACAGTGAAACCTCCTTACCATGCTTCCTTTGGGAGCCATATCAACAGCACATTATGATGAGGTTGTTTTTTTAGTACAGCCCCATCAAAAAGTTGAATTGAATTTGGGATTTAGGTTCATGACTGCATTATATCAGTATATATAATATCAGTATATATATAATATCAGTATATATATAATATCAGTATATATATAATATCAGTATATATATAATATCAGTATATATATAATTTCAGTATATATATAATATCAGTATATATATAAGCATTCTACATTGGATCGATTGATACCCTATGCCTTGTGATAATCGGCGCCACAGAAGTCATGAGATGCTATGTATGATTTATTTACTGTGCATTTTATTGAACAACAGATTCCATGCGCACACCCTGGGACTCTATCATGCCGTGTGTTCTCATGGCAACCACCGTGCTGCTCATGAGTTGACCCATCATGTTGACGAAAGACAGCTCATGTTTTGCATCAAGAGCAAATGTAAGCAGTGTTTAGAAAACCATTTCTTTTGACTACAAGTCTTAAAATGGCTTCCTCTGTTGATGGCCGTTACCCGTAACTATATATACACATATATACATACATATATTACATATATATATTACATATATATAGGAATATATATATATATATATGAATATAACTATACCCGTGACTATAACGATTGCAGCCAACACCACTGTAGCCAGAACTGTCATAGACATCATTGTCTAGTAAAAGGGCACAGTCATTAAAGCGAGACAAAATTTGTGGCCTTTTGAAGTACGGTTAAACTTCTTTTCAGTGCTGGGTTCCAATCAAGCACCAGTTTCCATTAGCCGTTAGCGACAGGGAGCATTAAATGTGCTGTAAGACCAGACTATGTTTGTCTTTTGTCAGATTGTCATCATGATTGCACATTTATATAGCGTCTTTTTGAGAAAATTCTTCAGAGTTGCTGCTGATCTGACAACATGAGACCATGACTGATCAGAATCGTGAAATAAAGGATACAAAACGCATGTCACAGGTTGCATGCCTGTTCCAGTATTCTTGATTCTTGTAACTTTGTGTTTAACTGAACATGATTTGGTGTTGTTCTAACCAGACATGCCGGGTGCCCTTCGAATGGGTTTCCACAATCTTCTGATTTCACTTCATCTTGCATCACATGCCGACTCCAGGTATCTTGAGTTCTGACTTGTATCACAGCTGCATGCCGTTAAAGTTATTTAAAAGCACAGTTGTTATGTGCAGCTATCAAAACTGGTGTCAGAGGCATGTTCTGAGGCTGTTTATAGATGCTTACTACTATGTTTTTTGACATATCTTTGTTGTGTATGTATGTATTTACATAGACACTGCTGTATGTTTAAGGTTCTTGCAAAAGTGCTGCCTGTTCCGGCCTAAATGATTATTATTATTATTATTTATTAAAAACTTCTAAAGCGCTGGTGTCTAATGCACAAGGTATCAACCGATGGTGCTTCAGATTTAATCCGCATTCAGGTCGATATCCAGAAGATCAGTCCACTAAGACAGAGAGGCAGCCTACGGCGGATAAGCCAACTGAAAAAGGTAAGTCTTAAGTTGAGAACGAAATGACTTAACAGAATGAGCATAACGCACTGATGCAGGAAGAGAATTCCAAAATTTTGGCCCAGCAACCGAAAAAGCTCGTCTACCAAGAAAAGTTCTAGTTTCTGGCACAACAAGAACAAGGCATTCAGATGATCTGGTTGAATAATGATGAGTTTGAGGAGTGAGGACTGATTTTAAGTATTGTAGTTGTCCAGATTTTAATGTTTTGAAAAAAAACATTGTACAAATGCTAATAATAAATGATGTTAAAGTCAGTAAGAACAAAAGGCTAATCATTAAGCGAAAAGTGCTGAGATCATGAAAAGAGTCACCGCTGGTAAGCTCCTGCAGACATGCAGAGCCCAGCTGATGGATTCTCATCCAGACTTCATAGTTGACACTATCTTCAGAGTTTTTGGAGCATCGAAGAAGAGGAGCAACGAACTGCGACAAAACTCGCAGTATACGAACCCCAACGCCAAGCAGTCGCTCACAGTAATCATAACCTTGAGATTTATACTGTGCCTAAAGAAATATAACTTGCAGGAACTGTTCATATTATTATTATTTCTGCATTAATTAAGTGCCACTATCTAATGACTACGCATCAGTCAATGGCACTGAGCAATTGTTAGTGAGCGACTTGCTTGAGGTTCCTACACAGCAACCGTCTCAGGTGAGGGTTGAACCCATACTCTCCACGTTACAAGCCGAGCTCTGTATCCAATCAGCTATCATGCCCCATATGGTTGGTAACAACCCTATGTTACAAGACAAGCATTCAAACCAATCAGCTACTGTGTCACACTTGTTTACTTTATAATCATTTTTTGCAACTTGATCAGAAATTTTGTACTGTGTTGCAAAGTAGTAAATGCTGCTTTGTTGATGGCTTGATATCAGACTGATGACTCAGAAGGAGTTCATTGTTCCTCTGGCATTTGACACAAGGAACTTCAACCTTTTCAACAAGAACCTTCCTCCAAACCAGCGGACAAGCATTCGCGAAGGAATACCTTCGCTCGAACAGAGCGTTTCAATCCGTCCGAAAATTGCTATTGAAGAGTACAAGTTAGTGCCACTGTGCAAATCCTGTGCAAACTAATACAGCCAAACACAAATGTAGTTTTGTGTTTAAACGCAGAAATGCTAATAATAAGGCATTGGAATAAATCTGTACGGACCCTGTATGCAGTGTTGTCGGGACTGCATCGTTTTCAATGGCACTTTGTTAATACTGATTGGTTAAGCACTTGACATTGTTTATTGCCAGAGATGGGCTGGGAGTACTTCTGCATAGGTACTTGCATACTTCTTGAAGAGGCTGTAAACAAATTAACTGAACATATGTATGTATGTGTTTATGAATGTATGCATGCATGCGTGTATGTACGCATGTATATATGTCAGTGTACTTAGTCGGATTCACTGGGACTTTGCTAACTTTTCCAGTGTACTTAGTCAGATTCACAAGTACTTTCCTAACTTTTTTCCAAGTGTACTTAGTCAAATGTCAATAGGACTTTCCTGACTTTCGTTTGCCAGAATAATTATGCTCTCGATCAAGATTATGATTTTCATTTGCAGGGCACATGCAAACAGTGAGCCGAATCTAATGACGAGTCCATACTTCCCACTGGATGTTCTCAAACAACACATGATGGACTTGTTGGCTGAAGCTGTGCAGAAAGGAGCAGCACACATCAGAGATCCTATCGGAGGCAGTAACGAAAACCAGTTTGTGTACGTAGCAATGAAAACCAGTTTGTGTACGTAGCAATGAAAACCAGTTTGTGTACGTAGCAATGAAAACCAGTTTGTGTACGTAGCAATGAAAACCAGTTTGTGTAAGTAGCAATGAAAACCAGTTTGTGTACATAGCAATGAAAACCAGTTTGTGTACGTAGCAAGGAAAACCAGTTTGTGTACATAGCAATGAAAACCAGTTTGTGTACATAGCAAGGAAAACCAGTTTGTGTACATAGCAATGACGCCAATCAACTTGATTAACTATTGAAACTTAAGAACTAATATGATCTCAAAAGCTCAATAGCGCTTCTATAATAATGAGCAAACACACCACTGGAGGTCACTTGTAAGTAATAAAGTAAGTAAGTAAGTAATGCATTTATTAACACGTTATATGTCCATCAGCTGAGCGAGGAATTGTAGGCGTGTTGCAAGTCTGTTGCAAGTTGCAAGTGCAACTCTGCACTTTTAAGGTTGATGTAACAAATTCCCTATCGACTTGGATCAAATCGTAGAAGTGTGATCCATGGAGACAAGGTTAGCAGCTGATGAGAGAAATGCTGTAAAATTAATGAAAATCAAGATGTATGAAAGCTTTTGAGGGAATTTTAATTTAAAGTAACATTTTTTATCCTGTCCTTACCATTTTGAGAATGTGTGATTTTCGACCTAATGTTATTGCGTTATCTACTTCTTGCCTTTTTTCTGAGTCTAAAAGACGAGAGGATGCAAAGTAGGTGGAAACAGAAATTCCTAAATATAAGCAGAAAATAGCGGTATGTTGATTTCTTGTTCACTGTATTTTTTTATCTGTGCAGACCACTTATTCGAGTTGTGGACAAATTGCTGGTCATTGGTCTTCTTGGTGATAAGGACCTTAATCAGCTTTTGAATCTCATCGATCCTGAGAACTTTGACTTAAAGGAAACAACAGGTTTGTGTTTACCTTTGAACTTTTGCCCTCTCTTGTTTATGGGGTTATCTTAAAGAATTGTGCAGTTTTCTGTTACAAGAACATGCTGTGAGCTCTTGCCTTGAGCTGGATGTGCAAGCAGTAGCTACTGTCTTTCGCAGGTCCTGCAGTGTAGAATCATAACAGGTTTTCGCCGTAAACTGGTTCATTTTTGTATGAATATTCTCCTAACGGAATTAGGGTTTCATTTTCAGCTGAAATCACAAACAACTTAAAGCAGTCAAGACTAATGATACACTGATGTTCTAGCTATGAGGCTTTCAAGAACTATGACTTTTTAGGTGGCAAAGCAATACAGTTTAATGGAAACCTTTTTAAAAGCAGATGGCTGAAATTACAATTTCATAAAATCTAAAATATTGTTAATTAGTCGAATCTAATTACTTTTTGTATAGGTGGCCTGCTATAATAATTTGGTAATTTATTTGTTACTTGATTGCTTCTTCTGAGTTGAGCCACGTTCAAATTTCAAGGTCTATTAGATGGGTGCAGTTAAAGCTCTTCTGTGTAGTACTATGTTGGAGGTCTTTTTAAAACTGGTACGTGTAAGTCTGCAAGGGAGTTAAAAAACAGCGCAGTCTCAGATTAGTTGGAAATATGTTTTGGCTGTTTCGAATGATTGAAATTAGGAATTGATTGATTGGTTTTTGTCTTGTGCTGCTTTCACTTAATTGATTTTACGATTACTCTGTTAAAAGTCGAGAAGGAGGAGATTGAAAATGAGTCCGCGATCACAGAAGGTGAAGGTCGTTGCCTACGCATGGTTTTATTTGCCAAATACAGTTCATTTGAGTTTACGTAACAGTTTACTGCGATCTCTTTCTAACTGAATTCAGTTTTTTCCGAGTATTCTTGACTTCAGATATATATTTTTGCTTTATTTTAGCAATTCTTTGCTGATCCGACAACAACGTCATATGTAGGACGTCCCAAGCCCATATGACAACGTTCCCGTGTGGGCTTCCTATGTCCTACGTATATTTACACATGGCCCATATATAGTACATATGAAGCCCATATGGGAATGTTGCCTTGTGGGCTTCATATGTCCTATATGTGACGTTGTTGTTGGGGGTTATGGTGGAAGCATGAACCAGCTATATTCTAATTACACTTCCCCAGCTCTTCTTGTTTCCTGTGTTGCTTTTCCTCGTTAACTGAATATAAAATTATGAGATCTGTAATTTGGAGAAGGAAATATTACAAGGTGTGGAAATTCTCGGAAGTTGGATGTGACGTGAGTCAACCAGCAAACAGATCGAGAAGAGTTTTTCATTCATTTATTCATTTATTCATTTTATTTATTGTTTCGAATGACAACTTCATAAAATACAATATACAAAAATGCAGTACAAAGGAAGTTCACTTGTAATGTGAAATGTGTGGATTTCAACCTCTCGCGAAGGTTACTATGTGAGGACCTTGAGCAGGTCTTGAATACACAACTGCAAAGCACCTATGACTGATGCTTTTCATTAGATACTGGCTCGTAATCATAATAGTAATTGTAAACTCAAAATTTCTAAAGCGTTACTTATTAAAAGCTGAGTGCAGGGCACCAACTTATTCACAAGCACTGCATCAAGTCAGTGGGGTTGTCTGAAGATGCCTTGTCAAGAACCAAGTCCGGTTGCCAGAAGACCAGAGAGAGAAGGTGGAAAGGAGATGCCAGGATGGGTTGTGTTTGTGTGTGTTGGCTCTACATAAATATAACCATAAGAAGTAAAATTTCTCGTTTACTTTGTGTTTACATGTATGTGTGTGTTTGTGTATATATGTATACATTTGTTTTCCTGTATGCATATATACGATAAGTAAGACGATGGCAGATACTTGAAAGATGGCTGACTAAACTGTTTGAAAATGGTTTTAGGCTGCAGTGTTTGATCAGTTTCTTTGAAACATTACAAATTTGATTTTTGTTTTGACATTTTATTTTATACTTGATTTTGTGTGCCATTTTATTAACATATGCTTTAATTTGTAATAGCTTTGAAAGACGGCTGATTAAACTGTTTGAAAATAGTTTTAGGGGTAGTTTTTGATTGGTTTCTTTGAAATATTACAAATTTGATTTTGTTTTGACATTTTATTTTATACTTGATTTTGTGTGCCATTTTATTAACATATGCTTTAATTTCTAATAGCTTTGAAAGATGGTAAATGGTAAACCTTTAACTCTATGTTTTTTTTTGTTTTGCGCTATCTTGAACTTCTGAATTATTTTGGATGTGAAAAATCGCGATTTTTGGGTGATTTGGTGATGGCGGGTAATCCAGTGATCATTATTTGTGATGTTCAGAAGCTGTTGCTTCATTTAAATTACCGATATGCACTGATGTCTCTCATTTACCTTTTTCTTTTGTCATTTAAGGTCATTTATACAGTATAATAACGTATTCGTGTGTTTAAAAATGATGCTGAAGCCAAACTGCGTACTTTGTTATCATGTTTTTAAGTGGGCAGACTATGCACAATTTTAAATAATGCTTGAAATATATTTTATTAATAAATGTTGACTTTTGATGTGTGTGCGTGCTTAATCTACAAACATGGTTAAAATTTGTCCACGTGCATACAGAGTGAACATCTTTATCCCATATTGCAGTAAAGAAAAATAGTGGTAATTTAGATTCTGATTTAAAAGTTTGTCTCATTTCAGTGAATCGTTTTAGGTCATTTCTAAAACAAGTTTTAATCTGAGAAGCTTTAGTTGATGGTGCTTCAGATCTGTCCAGTTTGGATATATTTTACGTTTGGGAATTTTGTAACATTGCATAGTCAACCGGGATTTATGAATTGAGTGGAATTGAAAATAGTGCGGCTTGACTTTATTGTTTAGCTGCATCACAGAAACTAAATAAAGTTCTGCTATTTGTTAATTAAATGAAGTACTTTTGATGCCAGGTACCAAGCGCAAGTATGGGCTGATTCAGATCAAGCTGTCGGAACCTGTTAAACTTGAGGTAACTGATCAGTAGAATATGCCTTTTTAAGAATATCTTTGCATTTTCAGTTTGGCCTAGATTATATAAACAAACTGTAGCTAAAGTAAAGAAGACGTAGCATTACATTTTGAGTTTTGTACTGTTGTAACTTTACAAAATCTGCATAACAGTATAGTCTGCATACTATTACAACGTGTACTGATATAACGGAATGTAGTCTATCTAACAGTAAGAGTATTTCTGTGCAGGAGTACACAGTTTATGACAGTTTCATGTTGTTGATTTTTGTAGCAGCACACTGTATTTGATAGCACACGGTCTGATTAAAGCAATTAATGTTTTATCCAGTTAATTATAAATGGAAAAAGTGTAATTGTACAGAAGATGTTAAGCCCTTAGGAGATATGCATGAAATGTTCAGTTCTTAGCTCGTTTGCGATGCAAGTTACATATCTTTTATTAATTAAGCGCTGCGGTTTATATGCATATATGTAAGTACAGAGAGTGCCTCTGAGATTAGTTTCTCTTGCAACGGCGCTATACAAATATCTGATTACAATTACAATTACTGGGAATATTTATACAACATGGACTCTGATCAAAAGTTCTGTGGTGCTTATATTTAATGTACTAGGCATCAGTTAGTTACTCAAATGCCTAATGAGAAAATATGAAACTCTGTGTAAGAAAATCGAGGATGTAAGAAATGATAATTTTTCTTGCAGATGTGTAAACTGATGCATCATCTTTGTGACACTCAGCTGCGCCATCGTGTTGAAGCCCTGGCTGCTTTCTCAGAAGGCTTTGTTGGAAAATGTCAAGGAGTAAGTTAGCATTTCACTCTCACGGAATGTGCAGAAAATCCTGTTAAATCCTGTGCATGTATGGTATTAGGCTACTGCTGCTGTAGCCGTGGGTTAAATTTAAAAAAATAAAACTTAATTACTTGTGTATCAAAGCACTTACACAATGCTGTTAATGTAATGTAATGTAATCAAAAATTTATAAAGCCCCACTTCGAGGTAAACTCCTCAGAGGTGCTTCCAGCCCGACAACCCAGAAGCTTAAGACACTCACAGGAGTGCTGCTTGAAGGAATGACTGTGAAACTGATATACAGAGAATGTATACGGAGCTGCATCACATTAGTTTATTATATTCACTGGAAGATTACTCCAAATGTTTGTATTTTGTTTTTCTTGCAGGAACAGAGACGACGTTACACAGAAATAAAGCAGTCGGATATGCCGATGGCAGTTGCTGCCAAAAGAACTCGAGAATTCCGTTGCCCTCCACAGGAACAGGTTGGTCATAACATAACATAAATAAAGAAATTTATATAACACTACTTCAAGAACAAACGCATCATTTGCGCTCCTGACCAGTCAGAAAAGACCCGTGGTCAAACAGGACAGATTTCAGGTGCTTGCGGAACAAAGAAGGTGACAGGCTGATTAGCTCATTTCTAGTCTTGTAAGGAAGGTTGTTCCAGGATGCAGGACCAACGAAAGCAAAGCTTCAATGCTGGGTAGTAGAGGACCGCGCCCAAGGGACGACAAGGGCAACTACAGGGAGGGAGCTACGACCAGGAATAGATGAGGCAAATGTACAAATGGAGCTCAGCTTGGATGGGACATCATGAGAAGCTTATACAGCAACCAGTTATAAAAGAACATTGCGCGCAATGTGTGAAGTTATGTTGTGTTTGTTTTGTTAGATTACGTTGTTTGCTACTGTGAAATTCATGTTGTGTGAGTTATTACACTATGTAAAGTTCTACCACCTGTACTTGTATGTTATAATTATTATGGTGTGCTATGTAGTGCCATGTTGTGGTTCTTGTGTTATGTCGTGTTAATGATGTTATGCTATATTTTGTTATTTATTAATTGTAATTGTAAATTTGTATAGTGACCTTTCGTGAGAAACTTCTTGAAGACGCTCATAACATCTTCCTCTTACCTGTCTCTCCTCTCCAACCCCAAACACCACCCACCGTAGCTGCCACGCTGTCTCTCTGCCTGACTCTTAGATCTTGACCTGGAACCGAACCCTTTTGCCTATCAATTTTGTTTTGACTGAGCGCCTGTGAATAAGCTGGTCCCCGCGGCACGGCTTTCATTGGGCGCTGTAGAAATTTTGGAATTACGATTACGATAACATCTTCTGCTACGTTGTGTTACGATTACGACAACATCTTCTGCTATGTTGTGTTACGATTACGATAACATCTTCTGCTATGTTGTGTTACGATTACGTGTTCTCATGTGTTTCAGATGCGAACTCTTTTGTCGTTCAAAGAAGAGAACGCGGAAGACAGTATGGGTACCCCCAAGAGTCCGGTTGGACTGGATCTCCGAAACCTGCTCACCTTCTTCCATGCGGAATTATTGCAGCACGCCAACCATCATCCTCCGGAGGATGGCGAGCAGAAGCAGCTGGAGGAAGCAAAGAAGGCGGAAGAGGAGAACATGACGTGGACAGAGAAACTGCTTGCTCTTGTCGCCAGCAAAAGGGAAACGGTGGTGGACCATCCCGTGAGCAACTCACCAGGTCAGCTTTTCATTCCATTGCTGCCTTCTGTAACTTACTTTGGTCTCTTTGTTACTGACTAACGTTATTATGTTTTAGAGCTATTAGTCTGTTGATCTATTATCCTGTAACAGGCCTGCCCGCTGTAATCGTAATCGTAAGCTTGAACCTTGCTGCTCAGCACCCAAAGAAAGCTAAGTTGTGAGAACCAGCTTATTCACAGGCGCTTAGTCAAAACAAAATCGATAGGCAGGAAGAGTTCGATTCCAGGTCCAGATTCAAGAGTCGGGCAGGCAGATAGTCAGATGGCTATGGTGGATGGTGTTTGGGATCGAAACAGAAAGTGAGATAAGGGGAAGAGGAAGAATCAGGATAGGATCTGTGTTGCTTTCTCAGCAAAATGACCGTCTGGAAAGTCTTTTCATGTTCAGCTTCATTTTGAAATTGAAATTAATGCAGTCTTTAAGATGGAAATAATTTGAGGAAGTCATGATTTTGCTAATTCTTTTGTCTTCTGCAGACAACATTCAGAAACTTATGATCCTGACGATCATCAACTGGGCAAAGTCTGACATCATAGTCGACCAGAATTTGGTTCGCGAAATGTTCAGTCTTCTCCATCGCCAGTACGATGGCGTTTCGGAGGTAAGTTTCATCCGCTCTCTAGTCTCTAACCTGCTTGATGAGATCTCATTTCTGGAATATGTTTTTTTATCTGTAACTAGAAAAACAAGTACACTGGAAATTCGTTATGAAACTGTATTTTGGAGCCATTTCATAACAAAATCGTGCTATGATGAGTATATATTTCTATAGCTTAAATAATTTTTGGATCCATTTTCTCGATTGCATTATGTCAGAATTCATTTTGTAATGAAGAGTATTGTAACAAGTCTTCATCAGTTGAATAAAAGATTCTGCTTGACGAAAACAAGTGAACAAAGGCTTAAGACATTTAAGTAGTGTTAACATTACAACATGTATAAGACGTTGTTGACTGTTTGACAGTTGATTCGTTCACTGGAGAAGGCATATGTGATCAGCGAGAGAAGTCGCGAAGATATTAACAGCCTTCTGCGGTCTCTTGGACTGGTTCGATCTCTCCTGATGGTTCAAGTTGATCCCGATGAAGAAGAAATACTGAAAGCTAACATCTGGTAAGTTTATTGTTGATGAATTGTATCTTTTTGGTAAACTTTGTACAGCACCTGTTAAGGAAAAGTTAGTAAAAGGCATTCCAGGAGAAGTGTATGACTTGTTGGTTCTTTCAAAGAATGTTTTTTCAAATGTGACCAAGATAATCTACTTGCATAAGAAAGTGTTTGTGGAATGTTTTGATCTTACTGAAGGTCAGCTTAATTAAGATCAGCGTTCTCTGTCCCGCTGTTTCTCCCATTCTATCGAAGAAAGACTTGCAGTTCCATTCCAGTGCACACACTAGTTGGTGTCTAGGGAATTCACCGCCACCAGATTTATGGAACCATCTCTTTCATTTGTCATGTTTTGCCAAGACTTGAAGACGTATCTTTCCCAGCTACCTGCGCTTTTCTGATGAATTCATAAATTAACACAGTATAATATCTGACTAATAATAATGACGATAATAATAATTTACTGTTTTTTTTTTAATTTCAGGGACCTCGCAGACAACAAAGTATTCTTCCAGCATCCGGATCTGATGCGGTCGCTTGGAATCCACGAGACGGTGATGCAACTGATGGTAAATACGCTGAACAAAGCCCAGCAGCAATCGGCCGCAAAAGAAAGCGAGATGGCAGCTTCCCATCAGAAGAGGTCGTCATCGCTCTCGCAGTTGCCGCCTTCGGAAATGAACATGGCAGAACCTCCAAAAGTAAGACTTAGGAAGTGTTGCTGTATATAAGATTTATGGAAAACTTTTAGACTTTTGAATAGATGCTTTGGTTAGTTGGTGCCTTCAGATGATGTACAGAAAATCTTTTATGCCATGCATATGCAAACTAATTTTCTGGAACAGTGCAGTATAGGTATTTGTTGATCAAGAAATTTTACAGTGCTCTTACTATAAGCTGTACCTGCCTGTGAAAGGTTCCTAAAAGGCGCTATATAAATGATTTTATACATGAATGCATAAATGCAAAGATATACACATATGCACATACATAGTTTCATGCATACTTACATATATATGTAGATACATACATACACATATAACATACATAATATATGCACACATACCCTATACGTACTGTACATGCAGGTACATACATACAGGTACATACAGGTACATACATACATGCATAATTATATACCATATGTTTATACATATACATGTAGCTACGTACATGCCATACATACTCAAATGCATACATATACATATACATGCGTACACACACACACACTTACGTACATATGTACATACGGGTACGTTGTGTTTGGTTTGCTACTGACAACATTTGTTTGGCTGTTGGTGTAGGATTCCTCGGCAGAGATGGTCGTTGCCTGTTGTCGGTTCTTGTGCTACTTCTGCCGAACCGGTCGCGTTAACCAGCGTGCCATGTTCGAACATCTCAGCTACTTGCTTGACAACAGCTGTATGCTTCTATGTGAGTGTCTGCTGCTGCTGCGCCTCTCATTGTTATTTCTTTTTGCCATCATCATCGTCATCATCATCATCGTCGTGATCTTCATGCTTGCCAGCATTAGCATCATCTTCAATATTATTGTTTTCAACTGCATTACCTTCATTTCTTTGCTGTTTGGATAATTCTGACTGTGATACATAGCATACAGAGGGTTTTGTAATTAGTGTAAGCTCAGTCAGGTAATTAGCTTAAGCTCAGTCTTGTTGGCAGTGTTAAGTAATTAATGGGATAATTAAAACTGACAACATTACGTGAGAATTTCACTGTTGTTCTTTACTTTGTAATTATTTTCATTGATTGATGCTTTCTGTGCTAATTATTGGTAATGTGATGTGATGTTATTTGGCATATATAAACATTTATGTAGAGCCTTTTCAGTTTCTCTCAGAAGTGCTAGTAAATAAATTTAAACGTAAATGACCTTACGTGTTGATGGTATGTTGCAGCTCGGCCGTCTCTGCGTGGCTCATGTCCGCTGGACGTGGCTTATTCTTCACTGATGGACAATAATGAACTTTCGCTGGCCCTTCGTGAGAGTGACCTCGACAAGGTGGCTGTCTACCTATCCCGCTGTGGTCAGCAGAGCAATCAGAAACTTGTAGCCAGCGGTTATCCTGACATCGGATGGGACCCGGTTGAGGGAGAGAGATTTCTCGACTTCCTGCGATTCTGCGTCTGGGTTAATGGTAGGATCTTTGCACAGAACAAGAAAACTTTTCAGAACGTGTTTAATCTATTGCGTCTTAAAGTATGATTGAAGTAAGTGTGCATGAACTATTCTGCTTGCGAATTTTAGAGCAGGAGTTAATCGTAATTGTAATTCCGAGATTTCTACAGCGCCTGATGAAAGCCACGTCGCGGGGACCAGCTTATTCACAGGCGCTCAGTCTAAACAAAATGGATAGGCAAAAGGGTTCTGTTTCAGGTCAAGATCCAAAAGTCAGATGGAGAGACAGCGTGGCAGCTATGGGGTGGTGGTGGTGGTGTTTGGGGTTGGAGAGGAGAGAGAGATAAGAGGAAGAAGGGGTGTCAGGATGGGATCTGTGAAAGAGGAATGTTTTCAGCTTTGAGCGAAAAGCCAATGCAGAAATTGCAAGCATTTAAGAATCAAATCTTGCAATTGTAATCTGACATTTATAAAGCGCCACTTCAAGAATAAAATCATCAGAGGCACTCCCGACCCAGACCAGTGACACCACTGTCAAATAAGACAGACTTCCGGTGCCTCTGAAACTGCAAAAGAGGCAAACTGAGGAGCTCGAGTCGCAACTCCTGAAATATACTGAAATATATGCATGCATTGTGAAATTTGCAGGTTTTTGTCAAGCCATATGATTTGTAAACAAAGTTTCTTCTGTGGTTTGGACTTCTAACAGTTTTGCTTCATGCAAAATATCCTTTACTGCAGTACTGAAATATCCTTTACTGCAGTACTGACATGCTTCAGTGATGGCAAAAAATGACTTTATAATATATACTTAACTTTAATCTTAATTTTCTGATCTTATCTATGATAGCACCCCATTCACAAGATATCTATCATTATAATCTAATATTGATACTTAACTTGATGGTTGAATGCTGAGAAGTGTATAAGAGAGTCTGATCTAATCTAATCTATGTTACTAGGTGAGAGTGTGGAGGAGAATGCTAACCTGGTTGTCCGTCTTCTCATCCGACGCCCTGAATGCCTTGGCCCGGCTCTGAGAGGCGAAGGTGGTGGTCTTTTAAAGGCAATGCATGACAGCATCCTCATGTCGCTCCAGATTGCTGCAGCCAGAGATCCCAGTTCTGTGGGATTCATCAAGGCAGTTACGGAGTCTGAAGATGATGACAGAGGCAACTTTCTGCATCAGAGGTACCTGTCTGTAAAATTTGATTAAGTTGTTTTTCATTTTCGCGATTTGGCCAGCTGCTTTGAATAAATTGGAAAGGCAAGTATGCATGTGTGAGCATTTGCACAGTGGCTTTTGAACTGCAGTGAAGTGCTATAGTGTAATGTAAAGCTGTGATTGTAATACAGTGTAATTAGGACAGTTTATGTAATAGGCCTGACTTAAGATGGCTGAAAATGTTTCATGAGTTTTGTTAGGTACTTTCAGACGAGTTATTTGGCTTGAGAACTACACAGAACTATCTCTCTTAAAACTATTTCTCTGCATTTCAAAAATTAAAGGCAGTTTAAGAACTTGCAGATTTGTAAGCGGAAATTATGATGATTTCTAGCCCTCTGAGGGGTTGGAAGAGATCTGTCGGACGCTCTTGGACAAGAACTTTGGAAGCTGACCTGTGCCTTTTGAACTTCGGGTTACATATGGCTTGAAACGAGCACAGAATAGAGATTTTTAGTTGCGCTTAGGGGAAATGGCAATGCTCCAGAGAGGAGCATGCGACAGATGACGATAAGATGTGTAACCTAAGGAAAAAGGCTTTCAAATGAGGATCTTATGAATGAACTCCTAAAATTGGGAGTAAACTGCTGCATCTCCGCAGTGGTGGATTCAAGATCGCTTGTGTGGGGTGGAGGGGCAGGGGCGTTTCCACAGGGGCGCCACATTCTGGCAGTCCAGCATGCACGGGTCTGGTCTGAGGGGCACCGGCATACAACCAAGCGGGGCGCAGAGGGACAGACTGCCCCACGTCTGTAGATAAATCTGCCACTACGTCTCTGTAATAACATGGCTGGTTGATTTCTGTGTTTTCAGCAAGTACGACTTTTCTTCGCTGCCGCCTGAGGATGACGAAGATTACATTGATGTTGGAGCTGCTTGTCTCCAGTTCTATTCTTCGCTCGTCGATCTTCTCGGACGTTGTGCTCCGGAGGCGGAAGCCATCAAAGCCGGTCGAAGCGATTCGCTCCGAGCTCGTGCCATCCTCAGGAGCTTGGTTTCTCTGGAAGATCTTGAAGGAGCGCTTGGCATTCGTTTCATTCTACCAGTTGGTAATGCTGGTCAGGTAAGCGACTTCTGATGCCTAGCCTTAGTATGGCGAAGTTGCAAGACTTCGGATTTCACAGTTAACTGTGGCTTTTGAATTGTGGTGTGGCTTACAGAATTGGTATTTTTTGGTGATCAGTTTAGGACGAAGTTCTTCAGTTTTGGATTATCTGGTATCTCTGTCAAAATTTCTGAGCCACAGAACCAAACGTGTGCAACAGATTAACTTGTCTTTTTACAGCCTCCTGCATTAGCTGGCACTGTCCTGCATGAGTGAAAAGCTGTTGGTTAAACTACCGATAATGCATGACTTTTCCAGGGCAGGGATGATGCTGAGGGTGAAGGAGCTGTTGGTTCTAGTCTACCTGCTGGTCTGTTGCCCCAACACAAGGCTGCTGTGGTTCTGTTCCTGGAAAGAGTCTACGGAATACAAGACCAGAGGACCTTCTTCCGTCTCCTGGAAGACGCCTTCCTACCAGATCTTAGAGCAGCTACAACACTGGAAGCGGTGAGAATAAATTTATTTATTTATTTATTTATTTATTTATTTATACAGAACACTTATATAGCGCCCCTTCAAGAAAACTACTCAGAAGCGCTCCCAAACCAACCTCGGCGAAAGAGAACAGTAAAACGCTTTTGATTGGTGGTATTAGAGTGCAGTAACACCGGAGTTGAAGTATACAGCTGGATTTAAAGCCAGTATTCGGCTGTTTATTGAATGAGCGATATTTGGAAAGGTGACAAACCATAATTATGCGGTTTTTCACAGTACGACAGTGTCTTAATTGCTAGCAAAATGTAACAATGATTTCTTCTTTTTTGTTTCATATTTGGTTTGTTCTTTTTTGTAACTTGCTGCAGGCGTCGGCTGGTGACTGCGACATGGCTCTGGCACTCAATCGCTACCTGTGCAATGCGGTTTTGCCCTTACTTACTAACTATTCTCACTTCTTCCACGATGCTGACCGTTCCTCTCACCTTCTCGACCAGACGCTTCACACCGTCTACACTCTGTCCAAGTGCCAGTCTCTCACCAAGAATCAGCGCGACACTGTCTCCGACTTTCTGGTGGCCCTGACCGCGTTAGTACAAATTTACATTACGCTAAAGAAATTACTGTGCTTTATGTAACATAAAGACAGGAATTTATGTGTTTGTATAACAACAAATAATACGTTTCTTCTGTGTGCAGCAAAGGTGAAGTTATTGACTCCAGATTATTCACTGGCACTTATCATGGATTACCTTTGTAAATACTGGTATTACCTTTGGTATGGACATTGTACCTTTGGTATGGACATTGTACCTTTGGTATGGACATTGTACCTTTGGTATGGACCTTTGGTATGGACATTGTACCTTTGGTATGGACATTGCACCTTTGGTATGGACATTGTACCTTTGGTATGGACATTGTACCTTTGGTATGGACGTTGTACCTTTGGTATGGACATTGTACCTTTGGTGTGGACATTGTATTTTTGTACATATGGATTACTTTTGTAAATACTGGTATGTATGTTTGTATGTATGTATCTGAACGTTTTTATAGAACCTTTTATCATATGCTGAAGAATGGTAGATTGTGTTGTGATCATATTTTAGGATTTTAAACCTGTTAATTTTTTATTTTCATAACAGGACTGTGTACATACACTTAGTATGACTTATGCTCTGTGGTGGAAGAATCACTGTTCTTAGACTGATGTGAGACTGAACTTATGAACTTTGTGTTTGTTATCTGCAGCCAACTGAGACCCCCAATGATGACAAGCCTTTTGAGAAAGCTTGTTGTGGATGTACCGGCGCTGACTGAAAACACGATCACTCCACTAAGAGTAAGTCTTTACTTACTTACTTACTTCATCGTGAGTGAATTTCCAGTTGCTCTTATGCCTGTTGTTATTTGTTGATGTTTCCTTTGTCCTTGTTTATGTTATCATTTCTCCTGGTGCCGATGGAAATTCAGGTTTTCAGAAGGGGATGTAGGATAGTCCAAAGTTGGAACTGAACCTGACCCTGGTTCACCTCTGCCTGATGCTGCCATATGAAAAATATGAAAAATATTGTTATCTGCAGCCAACTGAGACCATTGGCCCCACTGCCATTGATTGGAAATTCAGGTTTTCAGAAGGGGATGTAGGATAGTCCAAAGTTGGAACTGAACCTGACCCTAGTTCACCTCTGCCTGATGCTGCCATATGAAAAATATGAAAAATATTGTTGTCTGCAGCCAACTGAGACCATTGGCCCCACTGCCATTGATTGGAAATTCAGGTTTTCAGAAGGGGATGTAGGATAGTCCAAAGTTGGAACTGAACCTGACCCTGGTTCACCTCTGCCTGATGCTGCCATATGAAAAATATGAAAAATATTGTTATCTGCAGCCAACTGAGACCATTGATTGCATTCACAGTTCAGGTGCTGCATGCAGTGACTGTGGGCAAGGTGCAGATTTTGAAATTTATAGCTGGAAAATCAGTTCATATGTTTGAATTTTGCCATTCCTGCGTTCTTTAGCATATAAAACTGGATCTTTGGAATGTGTAAATAAATGTAAATAAATGTAAATAAATGTAAATAATGAGAACTTAGTTTATACCAATGCAGTTACTTCACTTTCTTTAAAAAGATGGCTGATCTATGTGTTTATGTGTGCATCTGATGTGAAATTCATTTGTTAAGCTTTGCGTATCAGACGTGAGCGGTGAAAGTTTCCTCAGTGTGTGGATTTCAGTGTAAAAAGCAAGGCCAAAATGAATCTTCTCATGTCTTATGATTAGTGTTCGCAGTTATTTCAAAAACTTCTGAAATTTCTGAAGAACTTGAATTTTCTTAAAATCGTCAATGCTGCCACGTCTTTGGGCCAGAAATTTCTGTTTTAATTTAGTGTTTTGTGTGTCTCCTATTTTTATCACGCTAGCCCAGAGAGTCATCCAATGTCGATAAAAATTGCATGAGCTTCCAAAATATCCAATGTTGAAATTTTTTGGCTCATCACTGTTGCTATTTTCGTGTGTTTCATATTTTTCCCTCCCTAAAGGCTCGTGTGAATACCGTTTTGGAGGTAAATGTATTTCTCTGGTGGATGGTAATCGTTGGCATGCTAATGTTTACGTGGTCTCTCAAAGTTGTTGTCAGTGTTGAATTTTGAATTCTGTTTAAAACGGTGACTTAATCTTGCCACTCGACTTTAATTACAAGTGGCAAAATGGTTGTAACGGTCATGGTGAATTATTTGGAGTTTTTATAATTCGTTTGTTCATTTAGTTTGATGTTTTTACATATTAATGTTATTTTGAAGATTGATTTGAAAATGTTTAGATACACACTTACATACGTAAACACGGTTGGAGCTCACTTTGATCTGCTGTTCCTCAGTTTATGGATTTCAGCGTGTAAAAAGCAAGAGCAAAGTGAATCTTATATAAATAATGAAAACAAAATTAATAAATAAGTGACAAATCAGTAAAAAATTACAGAAAGGTGTCATATACATACATATATATATACATACATATATATATATATCGTCACTATATACTTTGTAAAGGGCCTTTGTAATATAACATTATTAGTGTTCCCCATAGGTGTAATCTTCTTTGACAGTCACACACAAGAAACCAAGAAATGCTTGTAACGGATGAGGTGCTTTCTAAGCTGTGTTGGCAGCAGAGTCTATGACTGAAGACACAATTGATTGATGCCTTGTGCTTTATGATAATGACGCACTGGAAATAATTAGATTAGATTAGGTTAGATTGCCATTGAAGTAACAGTATAATTATTGCAGATCAATCAAAATGACTTATATAGCACCAAGATGTAGCAGACTTGATGGAGGCTGATATTTATTTTCTGTCAGTGCATGTGTTTAGGCTAGGGGCTTTTAATATGTCTGAAAAATTTTGATTATTTTTGCATAATTTAATGAATTAAGTATCTAAAAAGTATCCCTTGACTTGAAGATTGATTCTTGTTGAGTAATTTCTTAGCCTCATGTAATCAGTTGTTATATTAATCACTGGTTTCGAGTTGTGTAACGTTTAAGCACAGATGTTTAGACAAGATTAATTCCTAGTTAAAATTAAAGCTGATAAATTTGGGGCACCAGAAATTGATGCATTAGGCATTACATACTGCCTCTGTTGAAATTAAGTATTGCTGTTTTGTAAAGGCTTCTAGGAACGTATTTATGTATGTTGTATATTTGTCTATGCATGTATGTGTGTATGTTTGCATGCATGTGTGTATGTATGTATTCTCACGTATCTTTATATTTATATAAGGTTAGTAAACATTGCCGTTGTTTAGGTTATTGTTAGGTTATCAGCAAATTAAATTACAAGAGGTGGGAGTTTAGTACCAGTAAACAGTAAACTGGTAAATAAGTTAAAAGCTGTACTAATATAAAGTAATGGTAGATTGCTCATGACCTTGACCTTGGAATCTCAATTTCAGGTCACTGAGCCATGACCTTTTCCAGTTCACTTCTTACTATATTTCTTATAATATTGTTTTAAAGGAGCTATATAAATCTTTGGTGGTGTTTACGTTATGTTAAGATACGTGTTTTGCCACTGGGCGATATTCGATGTTTTGTTTTATTTTTTATTCATAGGGTTCTAGTTTTAGTTTTATTTTCTTTGGACAGATTGTCTTAATTAGATATAACATAGATTTTTCATTTTTACCTGTATTTATTTTTTGCAAGTAGTTTATAAGTGTTACCAGGTTATTTGAGTAAATGAACCAAACTTTGTGCATTAGCATGAGTTCTGTCTCCTGTTGGTACTTTATGTTTATTCATATCTCATTCATATTTATGTCCTTGACCTTGGAGTCTCAATGTCCTTATGTCCTCCCAAATTTCTGTTTGTCTATAGGGGTATTCATCCCTCATTCTATCCATCCATCTTCCATCCAAACTTCCAGTCATCCGTCCACCGAATCTTCCATCGAGCCATCCATCCACAATTTTGTAGATCCATCCATCCATTGATCCATCCAGTCATCCAGCTTCCATCCATCCACCCTGCCTTTTATCTGTCAGTCCAGTCACCCATCCATACACACATTCATCTTTATGTCCTCCTTCTGTTTATCTATTGTAATGTGATGAATTGTCCACTTACCTTTATTCAAGCATTTCTTCAATAGTTACAGTTCTGGTTGAGAATCTCTCTGGCTGCCTAAATTACTCTTTCTACCCTCTGCATCGTGCGGAACGGTGGTCTATCAGTAACGCATTTGGTCAATGATCATGCGGTTGTGGGTTCGACTCCTTGTACTGACTCTGGGCAAGTTGTTTGCGCACATGTGCCTCTTTCACCTAGCAGTATAATTTGGTACCAGTGTAAGCTGGGAAGTAAAGGACAAGTCCTGCGATGCACTGGCCTCGTGTTCAGGACCTTGGATTCATCCATTACCGGCTCAAGGGCCTAGAAAAGGAGATGAGCACCTCCCTATGTCTCACTTGTGGGATTTGTGATACTTTACTTGCGTTACTGAGATACCAGATACTTTACTTACTTTACTTACCCTCTGCTTTGTGATACTGAACCAAATCCAACCAAATAGTTGCCTTTTTGCATGTATGCATATGTCTAGACACTTGACATAGTTCCTCACAGAATCACTACCTGTGCTAGCCAAAGTGATGTTGAAGTTCTTTAAGTTCTTTAAGAACAAAGTGTCCATCTGTAGGAAAATAGTGCTTGAAGAACTAAAAAATATACCACTGATTTTCTCTTGTTTGGTTCTGTGTGCTCTATTCTAATCTAATCTAATCTAAAGGCTTTTAGCTTTTATAGCTCTGCTATCATAATGCACAAGGCATCAGTTAATGGTTGCTTCAAGTGAAATCATAGTCAAAGTAAGACTTTTGTAAACACGCCATGTGTCCATTGGCTTAGCAAGGAATCATAGGCATATATCAAAGATCATAATCCGTTGGAGAAATCCAGTCGAAATCTGTCAGGGAAACTAAATTCCAGCACAGCTGATTATTCCAGTCTTAACTACTGTGACACTCTTCCGAGAGTAATGTTGAGATTGGTATTTTTGTAGGTCTTGGTCAACCACTATGAGCGTTGTGGCCGTTACTATGGCAGCGGTGGGTGGGGCTCCCATGGTTCGGCTACAGAGGAAGAGAAGCGACTGACGATGATGCTGTTCAGTGGAATATTTGACTCTCTGGCACAAAGGGTTTGCAGCTACAAACTTTTATGTATTGCAGTACAGCATATTTATATTCAAAGGGTGCTCTTGTTTCCTATGTAAGAAAACAAAATATCAATTTATTGTAGAGTGTGTGGGTCGTACTTCCACTGAGACGGTCTTTGCAGGAACCTGTAGTGAAAGTCCTTATTATGCAAGAGATTTGCATTTTCATGAGACAGTGGTTCACTGTGTAAACATAAGCAAATTAATAAATTAAATAGAAGATCACATTACTCGTTCTTTACAACAACTTCATTGGTTACCCATTCAGGCCCGCATATCTTTCAAAATCTGTCTACTTATGTTCAAAATTATGTCAGGCTCTGCCCCGTCCTACTAGTCCTGTCTAGTTAAACCTTGTACTTCCACTGAGTCCAGAAGAAGATTGCGTTCGGCTTCAAAAGGGACTTTGAAGTCAGAAGAGTTAACCTACAGTTTGGTAAAAGAATGTTTGAAGTAGCTGGTCCAGCTGAGTGGAGCTCTTTACCTGAATCTATTCGAAGATGCTCTTCAATAGATACTTTTAAATTAAAACTTAAGACTCATTTATTCTCTCAGTACTATAACTAATTATTATGTTGTAACGCATCCTTTGAGTAAGACATTGTTTTATTAAGGCGCGTTATAAATATAAGTTGTATATTGTGTTGTATTCTCTAGTAGCAAGAACTCATGTCTCCTGATTGTTTTAGAATTGAATCATACAATTTCTCTTGATGATATGACGTGATTATGTGTTAAATGATGTGATTGCCACCTAGTTAAAAGTAGAAGAAACGCAACATATTGTATTTATATTTGCGATTGGCGGCTGTGTATGTATGAAGTAGCGTATGTATGACGTCATGTATGTATGACGTAATCTGCGTGTTTCAAATGTAGGGATACGATCCAGAACTGTTTTCAAAGGCTCTTCCGTGCCTGTCAGCGATTGGCTGTGCCCTGTCACCTGACTACTCGCTGAGCAACCAAGATGATGGTTTCTACAAGAAATGTGTTGCTGAGGCAGAGTGGACGTACAATCCTCATCCAGCTGATACCTCAAAGTCAGTTTTCAAAAGTAGATTGAGGAGTAGAATATACATTGTAAAAAGCCTTATGAAGCATTTGAAGCCAATATTATTTTATGATGGTAAAGCTGACATGTGTTTTACATGCCTTTATTGAAGTTTCTCAGAGGAGTGGTACCAAGGTGGAAGGATCTGTTGGCGAAGGTGCACGTATGACCAAAGTAATCTAATGACAGGATGCCTCTTTTACCTCCCAGCTTGAGTTAATATGTATTTACTAACTTGGCTTAGTTTGCTTAACTTCACTGTACCTAGCCATTTTTTTACATTAGTTGTGTGTAGGTGATTGTGTATCAGCCTCACCTTTGAAGTTTTGGCTAAGAACTAGATCTGACCGATTTGCTTCATCGATTTTGTTTTGACTGTGATTCAGCAGGTAACATAACTTAAAGTTTTTTGGAGATAATTGCAGATTTATGTCAACAGTTATGATTATGAAATCTGTTACAGAGTTGTCTTGTCAGAACCACTGTCCAGGATTGTTCAGGACTTTGCTGAACACTATCATGATTCTTGGGCTATGACAATGGTATGTTAGTTTCATCTTTAGAGACTCATGGCTGTCTTCCTGATAGCTTCAGCTGTATGGTTTGCCCAAGTAAGACCAAAGCAGCAAATAAAGCAATAGTAAAAATGAAGTATCTCATATCCCACAAGTGAGATGTAGGGAAGGCATTTATCTCCTTTTCTGGGTCCTTGAGACGGCAGTGGACGAATTCCAAGGTCCTGGATACGGGGCCAGTGCATCGCAGGACTTACTGTTTACTTCCAAGCTTAAGCCGGTACCAAATTATACTGCTTGGTGACAGAAGCACAGTGTGTACAAACAACTTGCACAGGATCATTACATGGAGTTGAACCCGCAACTGCATGATCATTGACCAAACGTGTTATCGATAGACCACTGTGAAATAAACCACACACAAATAATGCAATGCTAGTTTTTTAAAAAAATGAAACCCAATGACCATGTTTGGCTGTTTTGAGAGGTTCTTGGCACCTTTTATTCTTAAACGTTTGCTATATAATAAGTCACTAGGTTTATAAATACATGCGCAGAGATCTTGAGGGCTGCTGTACCCGAAAACAAGTATTCATGTAAATGAAGAAATTAGGTGAAATGAATTTAATTTAAAAGAAAACTAATCTAGAGTTCCAGTTTGATAAATACATTTATCACTGTAATTACAACAAGCACAAAAGTGAAATATATTATTAATCAGATACTTATACTGCGGTAATTTATGATTTCACCTCAAAAATGCAGGTAGCTGGAAAAAGATAAGTCTTCTGTTGTTGGTGAAATTAATAGTTAATGCTATAGATGGTGCAAAAACTTGTTTGGAAAATTGTTTGAGCATGTCCGTTTGTGTTATCAGTGGATTTTGATTTGTTTGCAATTGTAGATTGAGTCTGGATGGACGTTTGGCCCAGTCTACGATGGAGAGAAGAAGCAACATCCCAATCTCAAGTCTTTTGAAGTACTTCACTCAACAGTTAGTATTGAGGAACAGTTTTCCACGCTATTCCACATAGCATCCAGTTTTTTACCTATTTCTTTCTTACAATTATACAGCACCTTTGTGATGTAAGAGTTGCTGTATTAACATCCAGATACATATAATGACAGGCATTGGCTGATGGCACTAAACAAATTCTGCTTTGAGGGATTTGAACCTGTCTCAGGGGAGGCTTGAAACCTGATGCATACACTCCACGTTAAAAGCTAAACACTCAGCTGAACAGCTGCCATGTCATTTATGTGTGAGTGCTATTCTGTATATGAAAATATGTGAATAACATAGAAATGTTATGCCACATGTATTGAATTCTGTCAGACAACCATAGATATACAACGCTGTTGTGAGGTTAATGATAAGTGTCACATATATGCTAAGCTACTTTCATATGTGGAAAATTGTACACCTTTAAAAAGCTTCAACCTGGAGCAGAAGCTGTGTTATACCCTTACCTTTTGAGCATGACCCTAATTCACATTTGCATAATCTCATCAGCTGATTTTGTCTTTAAGGTAGTGGCATTTTATAAACGAATAGAAAAATGACAATGTATGGTAAAGCAGGAATGAAATAATGTTGATTTGAGCTCTGTGCTATATCACAGTTTGGTAACAAACAATAAATTTCCCAAAAATTATATACTGAATCTAATTTCTAAGGACAGTAACAATTAATCCTGATTATTCTAATTCCTCTTCTTCCCCTTATCTATCCTTCAGATCCGATCCCAACCACCAACCACTGTAGCCATCTGACTGCCTTCCTGCCTGAATCTTGGATCTTGACCTGGAACCGAATCCGTCTTGCCTGTTGATTTTGTTTTGACTGAGCGTCTGTGAATGAGCAGGTTCCCACAACTTAGCTTTCGTTGGGCACTCAAGAAGTCGTGAGATTACAGTTACAATTAAGACAAGTTTAGTCAAACTAATGACTGATTACTGTTGGTTTTTATTCGTTAAAGATTATTAGAAGCAGCCTTGATTAGTTTAATGTTTTCTTTCTGTAAAATAGGATAAAGGACGATACATTTTGCCAGTGGAAGAATCTGTGAAGGCGATGGTCGCCTGGGGTTGGAGTGTTGAACTAGACTCGTCAAGAACCATCAACAAGGCTCAGATCAAAAAGAAAATGTCAAAACTGTCTTTGGTTAGCATGCAGAAAAATCCTGGCTGGGACTGACGCAGAACAAAACCAATCAGGCTGCATGATTTCTGTTTCATTTTCTTTAGCACAGATCCTATCTGTAAGGCCCTCAGTTTTAGTGTTGTTATTAATTCTGTTATTATTATTTTTTACCCAAGGTTAATATCATGTTGTTATTAATTTTATTACTATTATTTCTTCCTGAGTTAAAATTATCCATCAGGAATGAAAAATTAAGTTGACAAATTTCATGTATTAAAATTATTATTATTATTATTATTATTATTCAGATATTTATGTACAGGTTTAATTAATTTACATGAAAAATTGACTTGAAATATTTTGCATAGATTTGACTTTGTAGCAACCACTAAAAACAATTGCTACTCTTCGATTCAAATGTTATCTTTTCTTGTCTTCTAGACTCGGTTATGTATAAGAAAATTCTTTGCAGTACTAGGTGAAGCTTGGCTGTATTAGGTGAATATTTTGACTGTATAAGGTGAATATTTTGACTGTAGTAGGTGAATATTTTGTCTGTATTAGGTGAATATTTTGGCTGTATTAGATGAACTTTTTGACTGTATTAGGTGAATATTTTGGCTGTATTAGGTGAATATTTTGGCTGTATTAGGTGAATATTTTGACTGTATTAGGTGAATATTTTGTCTGTATTAGGTGAATATTTTGGCTGTATTAGGTGAATATTTTGGCTGTATTAGGTGAATATTTTGACTGTATTAGGTGAATATTTTGGCTGTATTAGGTGAATATTTTGGCTGTATTAGGTGAATATTTTGGCTGTATTAGGTGTATATTTTGGCTGTATTAGGTGAAGTCCCTGAAGGGTTAGAATGCCCCGATCATACTTCCCTATTCTTCAAGTAACCTGGACTTACGGATCTGTGCTTTGTAGGGTGATTTCACACCAAAGCCAGCTGACCTGCGCAGTGTTACCTTGACAAGAGGAATGTTGGAGATGGCTGAGAGGTTGGCTGAGAATGCTCATGACATCTGGGCAGCAAAGAAGAAAGTGGAGTTGGAGAATCTTGGTCAGTGAATAAAATGACTCTTCGGTGTATTCGTAAACTGTAGTGATTGCAATTGTAAACTATAACAATCATAAACTTCTTCCATTGGCTTACTTATCTGAGTCTACACAGGAGGCCGAGAGCCAAGGCACCGATGCTCACACAAGTTTTTTCTCTGTGACACTGAGGCAGGAGCATGCTCATGCAGCTTTTTTGGGCAACGGAGATATCTACCCATTCTTATAGATTATATCGGATATAGTGTATAATTTAATCCACCTTAGGTCTGTGCTTGGCTGAGGTTAGCTCACACAACTTTTAAACACTTCCCGGGCTACTGAGCCTCCAGTACCACACCGCTCTGTTCTGTTCGTTGAATCTCTAGCAACCTATATGGAGCCAGGTTCTGCAGAACCAGGCTGTATGGCTGCAGGCTGTATGGAGCCAGGTGTTATGGAGCTAGGTTGTATAGCTCCAGGCTGTATGGAGCCCATGATTCGAAAATAAGACTTGGAGATATTCTCCATGGTCGACCACAAAGTCTTCTCACTTGGAGGCTTCTTCATCATCACTGGCATGGCTCTTTATTGGTGTCTTCTTTATAATAAGCGTGATCCTATTCGTAAACTCTGCGTGATTTTAGTCTTAGCAATTCTGCATGAAGAGAGGCAGCTTTTAAAATGCAGATGTTGTCCAATCCATACCAATCTAATCTAGTTTATTATTGTCTAATCTAGTGTACTATAATCAAATCTAAAGACTGCCATAGCGTTAAAGTGAGCTGTTGTTTTTAACCAGCTGGGATCCCTGATTATTTAAGTGGTTTCGGGCTTGGTTTCTAGGTGGCGCTATTCATCCGCAGTTCATCCAGTACAGCATTCTGACGGATAAAGAAAAGAAAGTGAATCGAGACAAAGCTCAGGAACTTCTGCGATACATGCAGATGTGTGGATTCCGAATCATCAGGTCAGCCCTCCGTCAGTTTAAATTCATTGATATTAATGTTACTTTTAATTTTAATTGTCATAAATTAGTAATGACAGCAAAATGTAATATGCTGGGTTAGTAGTACAATGATGATGTAGAATTTTAGAATCTTGCCAAGCGCTGCATCATAATGAAAAGAATAATAAAAAGAATAATAATAATCAGTGGCGTCGATCCTATGGGTGCCCCTGGGGCCTGGGCCCCGGCAATATTTTGAGCCTGGGGGCCCGGCCATTGATTGGGCCCCGGCAACATTTTAGCTGTAAAATCGGTACAAGGCAGCTCTGGACTGACTAAAGTTGTCATTCTTCACTTTAAGACTTTAGTAAACAATCCCAGTCCGTAATTTCCGATTGTACGTATCTCTCTAGGTATTGCTGTCTATGCCTACTTTTGCTTAGGTAGACAAACGGACAGACAGAAAGACAGATACATGAATATGTACTACAACAGTACATAATTATATGCAGGTCGACCAAGCGAAGTGAGTCACAAGCAGTTGGACATACAGACTTTAAGCCACACAGGTCGCAGGGGCACAGATCTATAGCAATGTTTGAGACAACCCTGAAAAATTAATGGAATGCAGGTCATACAACTTGCTCTCACATCAAGGCCATCGCCATCTGGATGTCATCTTCGGCTAGTCAGGCAGTACAGATGCAAGCCGACCCGCTACATTAGTCTCTTCAGTTACAAAACCATATACATGTACCTTATGTACATATGGTTTTGTAATTATGGGGTGGATACATATATACCCATATTCGTATAGTCGCCCTTTATAATTATAATCCCCACACAGTCTCTGCATATCGCTAGCGGAAGAAAGCGCCCTCTGTTAAGTATATGGATATAAGATTTCGTTAATTTTGAACAAGACAATATTGATGGTGAAATTGCACTTATGGAGGTAGGCTCATCAGCTTTTCATCACTGTTTGGTGTAGATGCAATGAGGTGAAATTGAAAGCCAGTTACTTAGTTTCCCAAGGTTCAACTCCAGGTATAGAAAATTTTCCTAGTTCACTCAACTATTCGTCCCATCTGTAGAGGTACAAGAAAAGAATCACATAAGCGGATTATATAATGTGCTGACATCCGGTTATAAATGAGTAATTAATAAATTTAGAGCGTTTTTGAGAGGTTATGCGAGGCGCTTTACAAATGCTGTATTACAACAATATGAAATGTAAAATATGAATTTGTTTTCATTTACACAGTCTGCATTTAAGGCAGGTGATTCAACTCTGTTCTGACACTGGAGTCTTAAACCAAGTTCAGTCATGGATGACAGAAAATGGATTGCTCCTAAACCCATCCAAAACTGAGTTTCTCCTTTTTGGAACCTCAGAGCAACTGACTAAATTTAATTCTTTGACTTCGTTCCATCTAGGCATCTGTGTCGTACAACGCAACTGTTCAACCCACAATTTGGGTGTTGTATTTGACTCCAACCCGTCATTCAATGAACGTATTAATTCTATACGTAGGTCTGCCCACTACCACATCCGTGATATCCGTAAAATTAAGCACCACATTCCCTTCTCTGCCCTGGTTTGTTTGGCTAATGCTCTAGTCTCCAGCCGTCTTGACTACTGCAACTCGCTTCTTACTGGCATTTCTAAAGCTAATTTGTTGAAGCTTCAGAGTCCAAAATACATTGGCAAGAGCTATCACTAAAACTCCAAAATATGAGCATACAGCACCAATCTTAAATTGTTGCATTGGTTGCCCGTAGAAAAGCGCATATTTTTCAAGACTGGACTAATTGTATTCAAGACTCTACATTTCAGCCAACCTCGCTATCTTCGCTCTTTTCTGACTCCCAAGACTTATCTCTACTCGACCAGGTCTTCTAGCTGTGTAAATCTGACTATTCCGTGGACAAGAACAGCTCTTGGAAGGCGTGCCTTTTCTGTCGCTGGTCCTAGGCTGTCTCTGTGTCTTCTGGACTCCTCTTAGGCTTTTCGACCCGGACTCACCATGGAATTTGACTTGGACAATGATTTTTTAGCAGCGACCATCGAATGATGACTTGAGCATTATTGCATTGACGCTATAGAAGTTCTTAGATTAGATTAGAGTGATAAAAACTGAAGTAGATGACAGGCAATCTGAAACCTACAATAGCGGCTAAGTTTGCTATAAGAAGCACAATCAGGAAGAACATTTTGGGCAAGTTCATTTTCGAATAAACAATTATGTGCTCATATTGCGCTGCTTTAGCATTGCTGCCATATAACTGCTGTGTATAGGCCTACTTAAGTTGACATTCCATTGTAAATAATATTAGCGACATTTCTCATTGTTTGTCTTCCGAGCTTTGGGCTTTGCGTCTGTCTGCATTAAGCCTACTTCGATCTTGACCCCCATACCAGGGTCTTTGTCCCTGAAGCCCAATAGGGCTTCGCATCCAGACCCCATTACTGGCCTCCCCCCCCCCAATGTTTACGACGGTTCGACACCTCTGGGAACAATCATTCCACCCCGAAGACATGGGCGGCGGGCCAGACCCGAAACAAAGCTCGTCTAAGTAGGCCGGCTGTCATCACCAGACCCGCAATAATATCTTTAAAAAGTATTGTGTGGGATGGGCAGTCAGTGAAGTAGACACACGTGCATGCAAAGGATACTGCCTAAATTTAGAAATACAGCCAACAAGGCTTTTACACTTGCATAAAGGCATACGTTCCAGCTGCCTAATCTGCCATAAACCTAGATAAACAGACAGACAAACACAGAGACAGACAGACATCCAATCAGAGAAGCAACGAAAAGGAGTAGTCAATAGCTTACGTGTTTGGAATTCGTGTTGAAACTGCCAGCTCAATGGGCTTTTGAAACCGTGCTCCCACCTAGCGAATGCAAATGAACCATTTTCAATAGGCATGCGTCTTTTCACAATCAATGTAGAAGACGCTGTTTAATTTCTACTTATTTTCGAAGATACTTCTTTTTTGCTAAACCATGTTTTTATTAGTAAAATATTAGGGCATAACATCAGTTAAAGTAATTTTATAAGATGCGAAAGTGGTAAAGAACAAACTTGTTCATTCCATGTCGGATACACGCCGACACCTCTATTTTTAAGTAAGTTAGCTGACCTCCCCACGCATATTTTGTGTAAACGCATGACTTTAATGGTAAAGTAAGGTAAAGGTCGACGTCAACGACCCTGGCAGCCATAAGATGTTAAACACTGGAAGCTACTGCAATAAGGCTACCATGTCCAACATTAGGACGTAGGGGACACGTTCATTCCAGCTCCGTTGATCCTCTTGAGCCGGCAATGGATGAATCCCAAGGTCCTAGACACGGGCCCATTTACTTTCCAGCATAAATCGTTACCAAATTTGACTGCCTGGTGACAAAGTTGTAATCGTAATCGTAATTCTGAGATTTCTACAGCGCCCAACGAAAGCCGCGCCGCGAGTACCAGCTTATTCACAGGCGCTCAGTCAAAACAAAATCGATAGGCAAAAGGGTTCAGTTCCAAGTCAAGATCCAAAAGTCAGATGGAGAGACAGGGTGGCAGCTACGGGTGGTGGTGTTTGGGGTTGAAGAGGGGAGAGAGATGAGGAAGAACGGGTGTCAGGGTGCAATCTGTGAAAGAGGAATGTTTTGAGCTTTCAATGAAAGGCCGAAGCAGAAATTGCAAGCGGTGGAGCATCGATGAGTTTGTATGATGGGTCAGAAAACTGTGGCAATTCTGGGGGGAGTTTATTCCAGAGTGGTGTGGCACGTGTGTGCAAACATTCTTCCCTCCACATCAGTTTTTTTCTATATTTCTCACCGAAGATTCATTTCCTCCAACATTTTGTTCCTGCCCTTAAGTCTTCCCCACTTAATAATAGTAGTAATAATAATAATAATAACAACAACAAGAACAATAACAAACAATAATAATAATAATAAAATTTATATAGCGCCGTAGCACAGCCGAGGCCGAAGAAAAGGGCGCTGTTCAGGCTTTTCCCATTTAATAAGGGATCGGTGACCAGCCAGATCCGAGAAAGGGCGGCAAAACTATTTTAAGTAGGCAGATGTATTACGTATGGATCTGGCAACGCCACACTCACAGCGAAACCTTTAAAAGCAGGTGCTCAGCGGGATGGGCAGGAAATAACATACCTGACTAATTATATGCAAACAAAGAAATCAAGCGTCCGAAATGTAGTAATAACGTCAACAATCCTTCTCGTATCTGCAGGCAGCACACTTTCCAGCTGCCTAATCCGCCATAAACACAGACAGGCCGACAGACAAGCACAGGGACAGCCAAACGTACAGTCCGAAGGAATGTGAAGGAGTGGTCAACACGTGCATAGGATTCGTGTAACCAGCGCGCGATTTGATCTAATGGTCTTTTTCAAAACCGTGCTGTCACCTAGCGAATATAACTGACATTAATGAACCTGTACTGCCATCTTGCTAATGCAATTAAAACATTTTTGAAAAGAATTATGGTTTTACTTTTGTCTATGCTCAAAGAATTGTCTTTAGGTCCAATCCAAGGAATCTATATGGGTCCGTTCCAGTCTTTATTAACGAAAAATTTGGGATCTAGAATTAAGTAAGTAATTTTATTAGAGGAAGTAGAAAGGAAAAATGTGTTCACTAAATGTGGCCTATAGTTCGACACCTCTATCTGGGAAGCAGTTACGCTGGTCTTTCTGATGCAAATTTTTTTCTTGCGGTGCTACTTCACAGATTTACATTGACACCAATGTTCCCAGAGGCGTCAATCATATGGGTGCCCCCGGAACCCGGGCTCAGGCAATATTTTGAGCATGAGAGCTCGGCCATTGGTTGGCCAGCAATATTTTACCTGTAAAATCAGTAAAAGGCAGCTATGTACTGATAAAGTTCTCATTCTTCCTGTATTAGGCCTATTCTTGACCCCCATACTAAGGGCTTTGCCTCTGGAACCCGACAGGGGCTATGCGCCCAGACCCCCACTTTAGGCCCGGGCCCCTCCAATGTTTACTACGGATCGACGCCTCTGATAATAATAGTGGGTAATTCAACTCTTCAGCAGCGTCGCTTTTCGTGTACCTTCTGTCTGCCAGAGCTGGGTGAGACGTAGATGTTCCAGATGCTCATTACTGTCTCCGGACAAATTTTTTCACCACCTGAGGGATTATACTTACCACAGGGTAAAAAAACAACAATAATAATAATATTATTAGTAGTAGTAGTAGTATTATAAAATTAGTAATAATGAAATATTAAAATATTATTAATTAAAGAATAATAATAAACCTTGTTCTGTTATAAAATCACCTTTTTCTGTTTGCATTTTAACTTGCATTGTGGTAGTCTGGCAACTACCGTGATGTCTGCTTTCTCTTACAATTTGTACAGAATTATGGCAATCACATTACATCCTTGTGTCAACCAACCTGAATCACAAATAACAGTCGATGATAAGAAAATGAGACTTAAGATAACAATCTGTGATCAAAATAGGACTTAAGATAAACAATTCGTTATTATTTCAAGACTTAAGATAACAATCCAAGATAGAAATAGGATTTAAGATAACAATTCATGATAAAAATAAGAATTAAGATAACAATCCAAGATAAAAATAAGATTTAAGATAACAATCCGTGATAAAACTAAGAATTAAGATAACAAGCTGTGATAAAAATAAGACTTAAGATAACAATCCGTTAGAAAAATAAGACTTAAGATAACAATCCGTTAGAAAAATAAGACTTAAGATAACAATCCGTTAGAAAAATAAGACTTAAGATAACAATCCGTTAGAAAAATAAGACTTTAGATAACAATCCGTTAGAAAAAGACTTCAGATAACAATCCAAGATAAAAATAGGATTTAAGATAACAATCCGTTAGAAAACTAAGAATTAAGATAACAATCCAAGATAAAAATAGGATTTAAGATAACAATCCATGATAAAACTAAGAATTAAGATAGCAATCCACGATAAAAATAAGACTTAAGATAAAAATCCGTGATAAAAATAAGACTTAACTGGGTTTCTGCTTGGACTAAATATATGTTGATTTGAATTACAGCAATGAAGTGACGAGAACAAGGAAGGACCAGATGGTTAGGCAGAGTAAGGACGCTGGCAACGAGAGTGGCATTGGAACGGCCACAACGGAAAAGCGATTCGCCTTCAGTCTCCTGGAAAAGCTGTTGGAATATGTGGACAAAGCGGCATACAACATGAAAAACACGAAGCCTTCGTCTAGGTTCAGTCGACGCCACAGCTTTTCCATGTCCAGCGAAGATGTCAAGTTCTTTGGAAAGGCAGGTGTCTCGCATTTTGTACATCAGTCTAACTTTAACAAGCGATGCTGAAAGGCATGTATGCGATTTAAACAAGTTTTTAAACATACTGAAAACATCAGCAGACTTTGGTGATCACAGCTGCACTCAGTTGGGGTCTTCAGATAGAGACCTGATGTGGTCTGCGAGACAGTGTGGTGCATAGTTAGGATTTATTTTATTCTACTTTTTTATATTGTCTTGTCCCATTGTATATTGTGCTGTTCCATTCGGTGGTATCTCATCCTATGTTATACTTTCGTTTGCAATCATATCCTTTATTTCTTGTCTATAATTTCTTTTCCTCTTATAGTGCAATGTAACTGGAAATTTATATAACATCTTTCAGAAGACATTATTATGGCTACTGTATCACTTTCGTTAAAAGATGCTAGGTTTGTGGTCAGATTTGATGAAAGCTACTCAGTGGTTGTGTGTTCCAACTGGATACCAGTTTTTTAAAAATAAAATCTCTCTCTCTGCTTCTGGCTGGAATTAATCCTTCCTAGGGGAGGGGTCAGCCACATGGATTCTTCTTTTGCATTTGTTTCTATCTGCAGTATCTTCCTTCTTCAGCCTGAGGAGCTCTAGGTCTTGCTGAATCATGTCTCCCCATCTCTTCTCTTGTCGTCCCCGACTGCGGCGTCTGTAAACCTCTGCTGTCATAATTCTTTTAATGCAGCTTTCCTCCTTTCTTTTATTTTAAAAGAAAATCTGTGCAACTGCAAATTTGCACTTTGATGAATAGGTGGTGCTACCGCTGGTTGAGAAGTATTTCCGAGCTCACAAGGCTTACTTCATCACCAATCCAAACATGCTGCAAACATCTGGAACAGCTACTATCAAGGAGAAGGAAATGACAGCAAGGTATGACACGACTGATCCTACCGTGTATTGTTTGTAGTGCTTCAGGTAAGTTTCCTTGTGGAGATGCAAATGTGACCAGGATGAATTTTTAAACTAAGAATTGTTATAAGAAAACATGACTCAATCCAAAGCTAATATTATGGAGTCAAAAGGGTTAACCGTGTTCTTTTTACGTTGTTTTTAGTTTATTCTCGAAGCTGGCTCTTCTGCTTCGTCAGCGAATCACTGCCTTTGGCCACGACGTCCAGATTTCCGTTCGCTGTCTGCAAACACTCGTTCAAGCAATTGATGCCAGGTCAGTGGACAGCTTCTTAGTCATCCCACAGAATGGTTTTTCTTTTCAGGCTTCAGAGACTCGTTGTATGCATGTGTGTATGCCTGTATGTTTGTGTGTACGAAGACACTTAATATATCTCCTTTTTTGTATTTTTAAGGTAAGGTCTTTGGATTTTTGAATGCACGGATGGTATGTCTTGGTGTATTCTAAGATCTTTGGGTTAACTGCTAGTATTATTACCTTAACATTCTCTTCATTTGTTAAGACTCACTTGCTTAAATTAACTGGGCAGCCATGTTCACAGCACTTTTGAGAGGTTCTTAAAATGCATTATATAAAGGCTACATACATACATACATAGGGTACATACATACATACATACATACATACTTTACATTACCATTATCAATAATGTTGGCTGCTTAACATTATGACTGATTACTGGATAAGTTCTTGGAAGGTTACAGTTTCTGTTACTGTGTTCCTAATTCAGGGCAATCGTCAAGAGCAGTCCGGAGATTGTTAGATCATCACTGTTGCCATTCTTCACATTTGCGGCTGATGATTTGGCTCAGACTGTGGCCAACCTGAAGATCGGACGCTTCAGCCACGTTAAAGGAACCATCACCAGGGGCGCCACTAGTCTCAACTATGTGCACATGGTCCTCATACCAGTTCTGACGTCGATGTTTGACCATCTTGGACGGAATGGATTTGGTGCAGATCTGCTTGGTGGGTTTCCCTTCAGTTTTTTAAGCTTTAACTCTAAGTCTTTAACATTCCCTCTGTTGTCTGGTATTGGAACTGTTGACTATGCTTCATGATTGAACTGCATCCTTCCTTCATTCCGTCCCTCCTTCTTTTCTTGCTTCCTTGCTTCCTTTCTTCCTTCCTTCCTTCCTTCTTGCCTTAATTCATTTCTTTGTTTATTCCTTCCTTCCTTCCTTCCTCTATTTCTGAGACCTTTTTCTAATTTTCGTCCCTTGTTACTTACCTCCCTCCCATCTTACTACTTACTTACGTACTCTTAGTTCGAGTTAAACCTGTAAAATATAAGGCCATCATGATTACGATCGCTTAGTTTTTATTTGTTAGAGTTCAATCAAGGACATTATATGAATTTTAGTGGAGGAGTTTTGCTCGTTGCTCTTGATTTTTCAATTGTTTCTTTCAGTTGGAGAGGAACAACTTTGTTGCTACAAGATACTCAACGCCCTCTACTCACTCGGTACACACAGCTCAACATTTGTACAGAGGTCTGTGTTGTTTCTCTGTAGTTTACAGATATATATCACAGACAATTCTAGCCCAGAGCCGCTTCCTTTTTGGGAGGTCTTGTTCTCTGCTGGTGATGGTATTTTGTCTGAGCACAGCCTCTCGTATGTGGGATCCTGTGTTTGGGGGTAAATTTGGCAATAAATGAGGAATCAAATGCATGTCTCACGGTCTTCCACGAAGTTCGGCGAACGTTCCTTCAGTGTCGCTGGACCCACTGCGTGGAACAGTCTTCCTGACTGTGTGACTAATGCCCCATCCTTGGACACATTCAAGTCACGACTCAAGACACAACTTTTTAAGATATCTTATGACTGTAGTTGATTTTTGAACTCATGTACAACGCCGTTTTCTTCGGCCTCAGCTGTGCTACGGCACTATATAAATTGTCTTATTATTATTATTATTATTATTATTATTAAATTTTGCAGTCACAGTTTTACTAACTATTATTAACTTGTTTTGGCTTCATATTTTGTATTGGTTTTCATCCAGCGATATTAACATTTGCTTCTTGGTTTACTTTGACAGAGAGTCCATCATGAGTGAATTGGCCAGGTAAATAATCATTTCAAAAGTTGAAGGCTACAGTAGCGCATTTGGGAGATTCTTAAAAGTCGCTGTATTAATTGCCAGATACATACCTACAATAAAACTGTTTAATTTTTAGGTAAAATCAATTTTTCTGTGAATCTGGCATGGTATCATCCATTAATTTTAGGAAATTTAAAATGAACAAATTGTATGTATTTCAGACTTCTGTGTTATGAGCTTTTATTAACAGAGCGTGATTTAAAATAGTTTAAATCTTAAAGTTTCTTAACAGTCTACATCTGATTTTCAATTTTCATTTCTCCGGGTCTCTTTGCTAATCGTGTCTCTCAGTACTGGAATATTTTAAAGTTGTTTGCACATGACATAAGTCAATAAATAACTTAAAGTACATTTAAATATTCGAGTTGTGTTTTATTCAACTCTAAATTTTAATTTTAATGACATTAGACAATTGTGTCAAGGAGAAATTGTGGCTTTGACAGTCTTTCTCTCACTTTCATTCTGTTTTGTTTCAGACATCGATCGGCACTTGGCGAGTGTGTTGCTTCGTTTGCAAGCACCTTCCCTGTTGCTTTCCTCGAACCAAAGCTGAATAAGTTCAACCGATACTCAATTGTCTTTGGAATAGAGGAAGATCGAATTGCAACGCACTCATTAGAGGCAAAAGGTTACAACACCAAACCATACAATACAACTAAAAATTGTATAATTCCCCCTTGCAGTGGTTCAGAAAAATACGACAGAAATCCATAGTACATGACAGTCGCAAAAACATAACACAGGCTCAGGCATCGCCGGCAACAACAACAAGGACCACAAAATGGTTAAACCTGCAATGGACACTTATGGGTGTTTTATTCTATGGCCAGAGACGATATTGATGATGAATATGAATGATTTGTAATTGAGCTTTTTTAAATGGGAGTTACACCATTCTGCTTTGCTTGACTGGCTATTACTGACCTTGTTCATTACTTCTGAGCCTGACCTCAGTGCTGGCCTTGTTTATTACTTCTGAGCTGACCTCTGTACTGACCCTGTTTATTACTTCTGATGACTGGACTGATCCTGATGTTTTGTGGTCATCTGTTTGTTGTTTCCGCTTCTGAAAACAGAGGTCATGGATGAGGTTGCCCAGAATGTCTCTCCGCTGGAGAAGATCGTCTCGGAAATAGAAGAACTGGCGGAGTCGGGTGGCAAGTACAATGAAGCTCCGCACGTCATCGAAGTGACTCTGCCAATGTTGTGCAGGTAGTAAAGTCACAGACGCTGTGCGTATCATAAATGAAAAAATTTAGAGCACTGAATTTGACAATGAATTAAAAGAATGGAGAATCACTCATCATCACTGGCATCAGTCTTTCCCTTAAGCTACAAGGATGTGCAGCATATTTGTGGCTCCTTGCACCTCAAAAATGGTCAAACAATATAAAGTCATCCAAAATATCATTCCTGGCAGCAGGTTCAGAAACCCGTGCACTTGGGGGAACGTCGATGATGATTTTGATGATACCGACGATGATGAAATACCATCGAGTTTATGTTAAGGGGCAACATTTGACGCAATAACAAATTTGCTTGTCATTTTTTCAGTTATCTGCCATTCTGGTGGTCACAAGGTCCAGACAATGTCCACTCTGATACCAAGTATGATCTTTTTATGTTTATGTTGATTGATAACATCGTGTTAGGTTGACTGATGGATTGAATCTTTGATTGATTGATTGATTGATTGATTTTTTGATCGACTGATTGAAAAATTTGCAGTTTGGTTGACAGGTGTGTTGATGTTCATGCCTCAGATTCAGATTTACCGACTTTGGACAGTAATAAGCATTTCAAATAGAAATTAAAGAAGTAAGTTAATTCACTGATTGCAGGTTGAATGTTATTTCTAACTGCAGCACTCAGCATGTGACAACGGTCACCGCCAACCTCATGAACAATGTTCTAGGCAACGTTCTGAAGCTGATCCGAAACAACATCGGAACACCAAATGCCCCGTGGATGAACAGGATAGCAAGTACGTTGCAACAGATAATTTTGTCTGTGATTCATAACTATGAGCAAATGTAGTTACTTGTTGTTCATGATGAACTTTAAAACGCTAGTGAGTGCAGCACGTTTTAGAAATATAAAAAGCACTGTATTGAGTGTTTAGATGCATATATGCATAGCACCAAATCTAACAGATTTCTTGAGCAATATAAGAAAGAATCAATTGATATGCGAAGGCTACATCGGTAGAGACAGGCTCAGCAAATAGGATTGATATTGACAGGCTTGTTTCATCCTTTATGAAAAGTTCTTGTTGTACTTCACTTTTTTCTCAGGTATTGTTGACATCATGTTTTTCGTATAATTTCCCATCTAGCCTTGTCTAAGAACTCTTAATTGAAGATTACTTCAATGCAAAACTACAGTTCACTTAACGTCAAACCTGAACCACAGTCCACAATCATAAGCTGCTGGAACAGTTAAACTGAAAATAAGATTTCTTGGCTGGTCTTCCAAGAGGTCATGGAGACTGGAAGATCAGCTATGGTAGGCAAGCAAGTTGAAATAGGTAGATGAGTTTTGAATTTAGACATTAATGACATCTAAGGTCAGAAAGAATGAACAGAACTGAGCAGCAGATTCCAAAGCTTTGGACCGGCCAGCTGCCAAGAAATCTTAATTTTTTCTGTTGTCACATAGCTCGAACTCAGCCAATCATTGTGAATGCAACTGCCGAGATGCTGAAGGAGCACATTCTGCCGGTAGCTCTGAAGCTGAAAGAGCAGGCTGCAAACATGGAGAAGGAGGAGGAAGAGTATCTGATGGAAATTAGGAGGATGCAACATCGCAAAGATACGGGAGAAATTGAATCCGAAATACAGGAGGTTAGTCTCTACGGACAATTCCACTTTGAAACATTTTCCGGTATGATTACCATAGTTTTCTGGATATAATTATGAAATATTAAGCCAGCAATATAGGAGGTTAGTATTTTGCATGGGTTTGGGGTGTGTGATAGTCTAGTAGTTAGCATGCTGGACTGTCAGTCGAAAGTTTGGGTGTTCAAATCCCCACCAGAGTAGAAATTTGTTTCAGGATTTTGGCTCCACTTGGGTTGCTAGTGATTTTGACTGTAATGAGTACACTGACTGTACACTATCGGTGGAAAGATCAGGTGGCGAGGGAGAGGACTGGCCACCATCTTCATATGCTGAGGCTAAGAAAAATGAAGTCGTTACCTCTTCATTCCCATGGCTACATCTTGGGGTGGCTTTAAGGGGTTGCTCTTCTTCTTTGCTGAGATTAGTTGCCCTCTTTTCTATACTTGGTGCATTGTAATTTTCAGCACTAACTGAAGTTTAGGAAATACTTCAAGCAAACTGCAAGTTAATTTACATGATATTGTAATGTAACGGATTGTAATAGCTGATATGTGAGTGCAGATCTGTAAAGAATTGCTGAGTGTTGACATAAATCAGAGAGTGGGTGAAGTTTGTGGCCAAGAAAATGCATGTAAGGCAACTGAAATCAGCGTTTTATATTAAATATGTTTGTCTGTTGTAGCATTATCAGATCCTGGTCCGTGACATGTACGCATTCTACCCACTTCTGATTAAATACGTTGACCTGCATCGATCGAGTTGGCTGAAGAACCCCAATCCAGATGCCGAACATCTCTACCTTTGCATCGCCGAAGTCTTTAATCTCGGATCAAAGTCACACGTAAGCCGACTAACCGTCTTTTTGACTGGTTAAAGCTATCAATACAAAACTAAAATAATTGTTAAGAAACCAGGAGAAACATACTGTGCTTCATTACTGTAAGTGTAAAAATTTTCTCAAACTTTTTCTGTGGTGCGGTAGTACATAGTACAGTTTTTTGTTTTTTAATGGGTTATCCAAAGGTTTGCAATTCAGATCTTTGTCAAGTCAGAATATGTTTTACGAAGAGCATTTCTAGTGGTTGTAAGTGACGAGTTCATGAGTTTGACTGTTGGCAAGAGACATGATAGTGATGAAGGATTGTACTTCTGTCCTCCTGGGCCAAGACGAAGAAAGTGATATCACTTCCAGTACACCATGCAGGCGTTACCGCACAAGGAGTATACTAGTCTAGACCTAGTCTCAGCTATTTTAAAATTCACTTTCTTTTGATCATGTAGGCCTGTGTTTGCCCATGCATGCCAAAGCCAAGAAAATTATTCGATAATGTATACCCTTTGTACTTGTCTTTACGCTGGAAAAGTTCCATCTTGATTCTCGTTTAGTTTGTACTTTGTTTTTGAGTAAGGTACTTTACATTGTACATAATGCCTTTTCCATAACCTGAGTAACACTACTTTGTTTTACTGTTTTCGGTGCATTTGGGATGGAATTACTTTTCTGTCGACAGTTGTTCAAGAAAGAAGAGCAGAATTTTGTGTTTTCAAATGAAATCGACAACATGGCTCTGATCATGCCCAGTCAAGACAAGCACTCAGGAGTGATGTCTCCGATGGAAGGAAAGTCCGAGCAGGTCAAGACGAAAGGGAGGAAACGCGTTCCGAAGAAAATGGAGATCACGGCCAGTCTGAATGTCGCCTGTCTGAAACGTCTTCTGCCGATCGGTCTCAACATGTTTGGCGGAAGAGAACAGGAACTCGTTCAACAGGCCAAACAAAAACTGGTCGATGTAAGTCCATTAGTGGCACGTTTTATGACGATTGCTAGAATGCACAGCTTTTTTATAAAGATAATTTTGAGTTAATTTAATTGCTAAGGTTACTTCAGGTTCTTTCATCTTTGGCATCAGACTCATATTTTTTTCGTACAGATCTTATTGACTTCTGAGGCCTGCAATATTCAGCGTAAAACAATTTGTGTAGTTGCTGTTGGCATAGCACCAGTCATAAATACTAACACACACACTTTGATATTCGTCCGTGTAGGACAAAATTATTCGGATTGCTTGAAGGTGTCGACAGAAGGATGGAAAATGTTGAAGCAAAATTGCTTGGCCCTGTTATCGAATACAGGCAGCATCTGAACATGATAAGTTGTGCTTCCTAACCTGATTTTGGTCAGTTTCTTTTATTAATCGTCCTAGAAAGTGTCACATTAAAATCTCAGTATATCGAGATTATGCTGCAGTATACTGAGATTATGCTGCAGTATACTGAGATTATGCTGCAGTATACTGAGATTATACTGCAGTATGCTGAGATTATACTGCAGTATACTGAGATTATACTGCAGTATACTGAGATTATACTGCAGTATACTGAGATTATACTGCAGTATACTGAGATTATACTGCAGTATACTGAGATTATGCTGCAGTATACTGAGATTACTCTGCAGTATGCTGAGATTATACTGAGGTATACTGAGATTATACTGCAGTATATTGAGATTATACTGCAGTATGCTGAGATTATGCTGCAGTGTACTGAGATTATACTGCAGTATGCTGAGATTATACTGCAGTATACTGAGATTATACTGCAGTATACTGAGATTATACTGCAGTATGCTGAGATTATACTGCAGTATGCTGAGATTATACTGCAGTATACTGAGATTATACTGCAGTATACTGAGATTATGCTGCAGTATACTGAGATTACTCTGCAGTATGCTGAGATTATACTGAGGTATACTGAGATTATACTGCAGTATATTGAGATTATACTGCAGTATGCTGAGATTATACTGCAGTGTACTGAGATTATACTGCAGTATACTGCAGCAAGTACTTTTCAAAAATGTTACCTTTGATTCACTTCTTCTTGTCTCTTCATTTCCAGACTCCATCCATCATCCATAGTCTTGTGGCTGTCTAGCAGCCTACTTTAACTGAACTGGTCCTAGTCTTTGCCATAATAATTGTGTTTTGATTTCAGCCCAAACAACCTGAAGATCCTAATGTAGCTTTTCAAGAAGTTGAAGAAATGTAGACATTTTATGATTACGATTAAATAATTTGCCACGTTTTCGCCTGCGTATTTGTGTAGCTCTTTGTCTGAAGGCAAATTTGCAACTTGTGTTTTGTTCTCGAGAACACCTTCTCATGACTTGAAGGGGAAATAAATTTATATAAAATTAATTACAAAACATTTAAGAGTTTTTAAACTGTTAAAGCTCTGACCTTTTAGCTTAAGGTCAAATTTTAGTTTAAGAAATTGAAAATTAAATTGAAACTAGTAAGTTAGGTGAATAATGGTCTTGCAGTCACATCTGAGGCTCTTCCAGCACCACAGTTTTATTCAGCAGCCTGGAACTGGGTGAATCTCTCAAATTGACTTACTGTCTGGAGATACGGGGTTCCTTGTTTTGCCACGAAGTTCATGAAAATGCTGCAACTGTTCCCAGAGACCCTATCAGTCGTTCTGTTATAAATATAAGAATTGTTAAGAGGTTTGAGAGAAATCAGTTTAATTGTTAATTTGTACATATATCAGTAACATACTCCCCTTCTTCCTCTATCTCTCTTTCTGCTACAATCCCAAACACCGCCCACCATAGCTGCCATGCTGTCTCTCTGCATGACTTTTGGATCTTGACCTTGAACCGAGCCCTTTTGCCTATCGATTTTGTTTTGACTGAGCACCTGTGAATAAGCTGAACTTCGTGACGTGGCTTTCGTTGGGCGCTGTAGAAATCTCGGGATTACGATTACGATTAACATCTAACGTGTTTAATGACATTTTGTAGCTTTAGACACATCTTTCTTGAGGGCGTGCAGTTTATTTTTGGATGTTAGAGGAGGAAAAGGTTTTGAGGGAGTCTCATCTGTCACGAGTATCTTTTTTCTTTACAGAATTCCCAAACAACTGAGCATGTTGAAGGACTACATGCAAGTTTCTATTATTTTCACCGATACTGTTTATCACTACCCTGAATTGTTTTCGTCTAACCTGACACAGTTCAACTAATCCTGTGTTGAAGGGTTCCACATAACATTGACACAAAGTATGGCATACTTATTGTATTAACACAAAAGTACTACTTTTCCATACAAAGAAAACTATCAGCATAAATTTTATTTGTAAACTAATAACTGTCTCCTTATAGTATTAAATAACTCCATAGAAAGAAAACAGTCAGCACAAATTGTAATTGTAAGCTAAAAAATGTCTCCTTGTTGTAATATTGTAATATTGTTGTTATAACAACAGTACAGTATTGTAAGAAATTGGCAATATGTAATGTAAATGTTGCTGAGATTTCTCAGCACCACACTCAAGCTGGGTCAGGGGGACCAACTTATTCACTGTCAAATCTAGTCCACAAGAACCAGTTTGGTAAGTTTCAGTGCCAAGTTAGAATCCAGGGGTCAGACCAGGGACATCAAGGGGCTGTGGTGGACATCGTTGGTGATGATGGTACAAGAGCAAAGCCAGGGTCGAACAGCTTGAAAGCAAGGGCTTATAATCCTGCATTGAGTACACTACGTGATGTGCCAGATACATAAGCATGCAAGGTTTTTATTCACGATCTACACAACAATCTCAAAGATGAAACGAGCTTACCTGAAACATATAATAATGAGAAAATGAAGAATATTTAAGCATTATCTTTATTTAATTTAAAAAGATACATGTAATGGTAAGAAAACAGTGCTGTCTCGTGCTTGGACAAATACCGATATATCAAAACTGACATCTTGACAATTATTATTTCCGGAAAAAGTTTTATCAGGTTTACACGGATTGTCTTGAGTTTCGTCACTGTGGCTATAGTATTTTTGGTAGATCTCACTGAACCATTCCTCTTCGTTTTGCAGCTTTTTGCCTCTGCATGCTCATCTGCAAAACTCCAGGAGCTTGTAATTTATGCATGTGGAAGAGTTCTGGCTTTTTCGGGAAGCTGTTTTTGTTACCAGTCGATTGAAGTATTCCTGCCTTTGATTATTCTGTTCCAGTTTTGTTATTGTTTTTAATTGAAGCATCAGCTAATCATTGTTTTGGATATTTTTGGATATTGTTTAAATATGAATGTATTTACTGTTGTTAAGTGCAAGTACTCATACATGTAGCCATACTTGTACTTTTGTTTTTAACTCATATCTCATGTTTACTTTTTTTGTAAATTTATGCTTTTTTAGAGTTTCATACTTGTTTTGCACAATTAAGAAAATATTAATTGCTAAATGTACCCTTGGCCACTAATCATTTTGTTTATGGCATGTTGTAATCTTTATATTTCACCGACTTTCACCTTTGATGAATGTTGTTAGTTTTGTCCCTGAAAAGCTTCATATTCACATAACTAACCTTTAAGACGTAGATATCTTTTTTGGCTATAATTTAAGGATTTGTGCAGAATTACCTACTGTCTCTCCTTCACATAATAAATGAACTAATGTTTTGAAATCTCGTAAACTTGGCTAAACTTCCAGGTTAGTTTCCAAATATGTGACTTGTAAATTGTTAGATCGTTGTTTCTGTGTTTGGGATAAAGCTGAAATAACTGAGGGCTGTTGCCAAAAGAGTGATTTAATAAATGAACAAATACTTTACCTTAACTTACTTTAAAGAGTCATGTAATAAATGAACAAATACCTTACCTTACCTTGCTTTACTGTATAGCTGTAAAACCTAATGTAGTTGTAATATCCCATGTTCTCTTGGCCCAAAGCGTGTAGCTCTACGCTGTGTAAATGGTGTTTAATGTTGGGCAGATATGAGCCCAATGTGGCCCAACAAATGAGGCTGTCAGGGAACTATATGATTGATGGTGCTTTTATGAATTCCTTCTGAAGTAATGTTTCTCTTGGAGTGCTTAATGGAGAATATTTCTTGTTACAGAGAGACATTGAAGGGGATATTGAGGAGTTTCTGAGGTCTAGCTTTTTAGCTGAAGAAAAGGTAGATCATTTCCTTGTCTTTCAGCTTCACTGCGTATAAGTTACTTTAACATCTAATTTTAATGCAATAACTTTAATTGTCTTTTTGTTTACTGAAAAGCTTCTGCAAGGATTGACCTGGTTTCACTGGAAGCAGATGGAACTACTACCACGTCTAACATAAAATTAACGTAATTTACCAAAATAAAAATGACACAATTTACAATTTTTGGAAAATGAGGTATGATTTGTAAAGTAAAACCAAAATGATTTAGCCAAAAAGTTTTGGGTCATAAAATTTTTTTTATATGAGTTGACTACTATGCTCTTTCAGACTTGATTTTATGTAGAGTTGGCGAGTTAGCTGGTCTTGATGACACAGAATTTGTGTGGCACTGAGAAATTTCCAAGATTTACATTACATTACTTTATTTGTGAAATTCATGCACAGACGGAGGAAGACGAAGGGCATCAGTGGCAGAAGTCTCTCTACAAGAAAATCAGTAAGAAGAGTCCGGAGAACAGCGAAATGACGACAGACTTCGCAATTTCAAGAATCCTCGCCATGGCTAAAGTTCTCCATGGGCTCCACCTGGTGAGCATTTCTGCTTCAACTTTGCAGTAGACGGCTTATCGTCACTGTGTATGGTTGGTGAATCTTTACTGGCTGCCTTAGTACTGTGAGAAATGTAGCGAAACTGGACGTAGCACTACTTCAAAGAATTTTCTCTGTGGTGTTTAGGGGTTTTATTCTATTATTCTATTTTATTTTATTAGTATTAATTGATCTATAAAGTTTAAGCGAAATTTGTTCAGCCAATGGTTTTCATAGCCTTTCAGTTTCATCTTCTGCTCCCAGTTTCACCTTCTAATCTTTTTGTCGTTTCTGGCAATTCTTATGTGCCATTTAAAATGCAAAAAAGCCTTTAAGATATGACTTGTTATCCTCTGTTATTTCCCATGGATGCTGCCCTTTGACCTGACTCATTTAATCACTCAGGAGCCTAATCTCCACATTTTCACTTGCCAAATCCATGTTACTGTTTTCAGTCAATCTTCTGTGGTCATCCCAACTTGATTTTTCTTACCTTTTTTACTGTAATTTCTTTCAGTCTAACTTTGATCCGGTTTGAATACTTGCTTGTGCTGACTTGATCATTTGAGTAAATTATTTTCGTAATTAGGATATTCAGATGCTTCTGGCAAATTCACAGATGCAACCATTTAATCAAGCTTAAATTGGCTTTTTATAGCATGTGCCCAGTGATGATTGCTTAACCTGCCTTTTGAGCTTTTTTATTTTAAAGCTATTGGGTTTTTAGTAATGATGATTTCTTGATATTTTCTTACATTTATGCTAAATATTTAATAACAGTGAAGCAGAATTACTAAAGTAACTGTTCATTATGCAGAGTTACAAGGTCAAGTCTTAGTAATCCACGACTGCTAATAATAGAGTAATGGTCTTTATACAGTATGTTTTATTTTACATTTTATGAGCAACTATGGTTAAGGGTATTGTCAACTGATGAATGGTTTGTTTCTGTATATACTGCATGGATATTTTCTGCTTAAATTTTAATACCTATGGACATGCGGTTTAAAACTCTTATTTATGCGGGTTCTCATTTTATTTCATTTAGCATGGTTTTTTTCAGTTTTTCAATCTCTTTCCATCGCCATTATGCTGCCTCATCCTTTCTGATTTCAACTAAACTCTAAACAGTTTGATTAACGATTCTAATTACTCAAATGATCTCATTTTCTTCTCTTTTAATCATGATCCTGCCTTTCGTTGCCCTCCCATTTTCTCATTTCCCATTTTCTCATTTCCCATTGGTCATTTTACTTTTACACATATTTTGCAAATAGTACTGTCAACTTTATTTTTGATCTGTCTCTTTGTAGTTACTCAAATCTCTTCTTAACTTCTCTAATACTGCTCACATCTTTTGCAAATTATGCCCCTGCTTTATATTTCATCTGGATGTTTCTGGTGTCCGATCATGTCTTTTGTGAAATTTGTGAATACGCCCCTCTGCATGATCTGTTAAAACTTGGTCTTAGTTTCTCGTTGAGGATATCAGAGTCCCGAACCTTATCGTTCTTAAGTTGAAAGGACCTTCATTATTATGAATTTCTTTTCACACATTCTTGATGCCTTGTGCTTTAGATACATGTGTCATGTTAGTACTTCAGTTAGTTTGTATGATTCTAGCGTATGATGCTTGCAGAAAAAACGAGTTAGTATTTAAGTAAGAAAGTTCAGAGGCACCACTGTATCAGATTAATATTGAAAATTTTATTTTGAAGAATTCTAATATTATTCATCAGTTTGCCAATGGTTTCATAAATTTTAATTTGCTAAGCCTTTAGCATAATTTGTCTTTCAAAATTCATAGAGATTGGCAAATTGTAGTGAAAAATGGTGAAATAGTAGTTAGTGTGAACCTTTAAATGGTGTCTTTATTTTTTATATTTATAGCTAGATAATTAGAGATGTTTTTGTGTAATTATTGTTTTAAACTCTGCATGATTTACCATGAAACACTCGGTGCAAAAACTATGAACTTTACTGCTGTGAACCGATCCTAGGTAACATGTAACACAGTTAACTTAGACTAAACCCAGTAGTGTGATGCAGACAGATGTGCGTTAGCTTAGATCGATGTGCATGTAAGCCTGCATCTGTTGTTTTCTTTTTATCTTGCATGGACTGGTACTTAGGTGGAGCATCCCTCTAGCTTAATGGCAATGGCTTGGAAGAAGCTCGTGTCATCGCAGAGAAAGCGAGCCATAATGTCTTGTTTTAGAATGGCACCCGTCTACAATCTCCCGCGGTAAGTGGTTTAGCCTGTCTACAGGGCATGTAGTAGTTTCGACGTTATTTCTGAAATCGTTTATCGTCGCCAGGTGGAGCATCCAATGTCGGACATGGAACAGCAGTGGCGTAGGGCTGTTTCTTTGCAACGCAAGCGCGCTGTCATGGCTTGCTTTCGAATGATCCCGCTTTACAATATTTCGAGGTTAGGTCTTGCTTCTTCACTTTCACTTATTAGCATAGTAATCTTAATCTCCAAATTTCTAAAGTGCTACTTAAAAGCTAATTGCAGGGCACCAGCTTTTTCACTAGGTCTGTGTCAAGTCAGTGGGATTGTCCAAAGATGCCATGTCAAGAACGAAGCATGGTGATTCTTAGCCAAAATATTATTCAGATAAATAATCTAGTAAATATTATCATATAGACTGTAGTCAACTTTGAGGATTTAGTTCAAATATGGAATCATAAATTTTTCAGAAACTAGCTTCCTGTCATTATATGTAGTTTATTGGTGTGCTTTTTCATGGGGGCATGATTGCTGATCGCTCTAGTGTTGGGGGTCTGATTCCCAGTACATTAGTAGTTTCTTAAATTGAGGACAATTTCATGTTGAGCCACAAGACACATCTGGAAAGGTTGCCTCATTGTTGAATGGCTGTGTTTGTGTCAGCTGAAAGATACTTCAAAGATACCCCCTGTTAGCTACTTGGGTTAGCACGGGCTGTGCACGGGGACCTTAAATGGTGTGGCACCCATTCAAATGGGCAGCGGTGGTAAAGACTCTAACCCAATAAATTAATTGAAAAATGAGCATGGTAGAGGCCATACAGTCTCTATAAAAAACCGTGTACATTTACATTTACGTTCATATCTGCCCACATTGGGCCCATAGCTGGCCACCATTTGAACCAACTGCACAATGCTGGCCGGCCATTGGATAGTCGAATGTGGCTATCTGGGCCCTGACCAATTTGAGGATTTGTAATAAATTAGCAATTATCTTACCTTATACCAGAGTATAACCGTTATATTAATCAGTTATTTATTTATCAATAAAATTGACTATTTTTAATTTTTAAGTAATTATTTTGGTGGTGTTTTTCAATGTGATTTTGAGTTGCTGTTTGTTTATCTTCTGTATTTTCAGACATCGAGCCATTAACCTGTTCCTGAAAGCTTACAGAGAACAGTGGCTTAGCACAGAACCTCCTGGGCATGAGAAACTCATTGAAGACATCACCGTAAGCTCTGCTCTGAAATGTAAATTTCACCAGAGTACACCTTGTTATGATGTTTGCTTCAGGTAGCCTTAGAAGGAAGGTCCTGTTGTCATCGTTTGTTTTTGGAGACATTGTTTTCTGGGAAATTCAATTCTGTAATAATTGTAATTGTAATTTGAGATTTATAGAGCGCCTCTTAGAGGATAAACTCAACAGAGGTGCTTCCGATCCAACACAGGCTCACTAGTCTGTTAATATAATGGTTAAGACGTGTGAAGGAATTGAATTTCTCGTCTTCAGGAAGCCCCAGGTGAAGAGAAGGAAGAAGAGAAGGAGAAGGAGGAGGGTCCTCAGCCTCTATCGCAACTGATCACCGCTTTCAGCCGAGCTGCAACCACTGAGCAGACGTCAACTGCTCTTGAGGGCGACTTCCTCTACAGGTCATACGCCGACATCATGAGCCAGGTCAGGGCAACAGAGACTCTGTATAAGTCTCGTTCTTTGAGAATTTGAGTTTATTCGACAAAAAAACTCATTGGAATTCAAGTAAAAACCTTTTTATGAACTGCCAGCACCAAGAAATCTACGTCTAGCCTTAGTGCACGGTTGTATCAGTATTTTTTATTGACGTCCCATCATTTCATTAGTTGTGCTGTAGAAAATTGACTATTTTGCAGTAAAAACTATCATTTACGCATTTCATACGAGCAGTGAAGTTGTGTAATAGTCTGTCAATACAATGGCTGAGGCTTTAGTATGAGATGAGGTAATCGCTCAGGTGAGTCATCAGATTGGAATTGTAATTGTAATTTTAAATTTGTGTAGTGCCTCTTCAAGGTAAACTCATCAGAAGCGCTCTCTCTGCACTAATAATGTTAAATGTCATTAAGAACGGAACATTCGTCCATTAGTAAACAATCCTCAGATGACTAGAAGCATCACCAAGCTCACGCACACATGCAAAACCCCACCCAACAGGTTCCCAACTAGAGTTGAATGATGACAGCATGTGTTGTATTGGCCCAGACAGCCGCATTAATTTGTAATTGTAATTATTAATTTATATATTTGCTGAATCAAGATCATAGGTAAGGTTTTGATTTAGAAGCACTTGATCTCGGTCACAAGTTTCATTTGCTGACATGCATCTTAATAGTCTGCCTGAGTTAGGCCCTCTGACTAAGTGGCAGTTAAAAGAAATTAGCTCCTCATGCCTATCGTGATAACCACGCCAAATAGAGTAGCGTAACTATGGGCCCACAGAGCCTCTAACTGCAGGGGCCAGCTTGAATCTGAAAAGGATTGGGCCCATACAGAGCTTGATGAAGTACAAAGAGGCTCCAGAGGGACCTTTTGAGCAACCTAGGAGTGACCCAACATTTAAAGTTATGGCGCTGACTATAGAATTCTTTTTTTAAGGTTAGATTAACTCTAGAAAAGGACATTTCAAGGCAGCTTGCCATAACAGAGCAACAGGTTTTCCCAACAAAACTTAAAAGTAACTGGAAAACGTTTATGGTGATTAAGAGAGGCCTTGTTTTAACTGCTGTTTATCACTATGCTGTTTTCATCTGCTTCAGAGTTGCCATGGAGCTGATGAAGAGGAGGAGGAGGAAGGTGAAGAAGGTGACGAGGGAGGAGCCGGAGCCTCGTTACAGGTAAGAAAACACCTGAGAAATTTTCTTGTTGAGATCAAGCCACAAATCAATTACAAATGTTTACTTGCAGTGTGAGGCTGGTTGCTGAGATTTCAACTTCCCTGCCAGCATACCTGTGAACGTTTGTTAAGACTCATTTGGGCCCTATTAGGGTCCATATGGGAATATGGACCCCATGTGGGCATGCTGGCAGGGATCTCACCTTCGTGTTACATAGTATAACATAATATGGGTTTTAAGGTGTTTAACCTGTGTTAGAATCCCCTGCCTTCCATTTCTCTCAGCTTAAACACCACTCACCCTAACAGCTCCTCTCCCCTTCACTGTCTGGTCTTTTAGCAACCAGACTTGGTTCTTGACATGGCATCATCGGACAGCCCCACTGACTTGACACAGCACTCGTGAATAAGCTGCACTTAGCTTTTAAGTAACTCTTTAGAAAGTTTGAGTTTACGATTACAATTAGAACCACTGCAAACTGTGGAAGCAGCTTATTAGCTGCTTGAACAAATCAAGCATTGCAACGGCGAACCGTACCATGCCAGAGCCGAGCTATGAAATCCAGCGCCCCCAGGAGTTTGGAAGAAACCATATGGATGCCATCAGCAAACGTGGACATGAGCAGTGGAGTCTGACTTGCACCCGCTAAATTTCGGACTATACATGTCTGGGAGAAGAGCCCAAGAAACATATGGCTAGCAATGTATTGTGGAAATGGCTGCACACTTTAGATGATAATGATGAAATTACAGTGAATGCTCAATAGCTACTCCTTCGTAGCTTCCTCTTAAAAGCTATGAGTGTCCACAGAGACAGTAAATCATCCAAACCATTACACAAGTTTACAACTTCTGTGCTGAGGAATGTCTGCCATAATATTTCTGTTCATTTCTTAAGTGATTGATGATGTTGTTTGGTTGTATTAAGGATCGTATCGTAATCGTCAGTGTAATTCCAAGATTTCTACGATAGCCGCTTCGCCGGGACTAGCTTATTCATGGCATTTACAGGAACATTTATGTTTCTTTTACTTGTACATATGCATCATTCAAGCTGTTAGTATTCTCTTAAAATACAGTTCAGTGTGCTGCTTGTGTGTGGGTTAAGCTGTGTTGCTGAATGGATCGTTATTAATGTTATTCTTTGCTGGTCATGCGTTACTATTGCTGCTGCTGCTGTTGTTAGGAGCAAGAAATGGAGAAGCAGAAGCTGTTGTTTGAGCAGTCACGCTTGAGCGATCGAGGTGCAGCTGAGATGGTGCTACTGTACATCAGTGCTGGTAAAGGTAAGAAATGTAGTCTAACCTACGGGTTTCTTGAACAACGGTAACTGAATTGTTGCTGTGCCATCCTATTCAGATGTGAATTTGATACAGAGAAAATGTTTCAACAAATCTAGAATCCTTAATGTTTTAATGAATCCAAAATATTTAATGAATTAGTATTTTAGTGAAGTAAACTTCAGATCCATATTCAGTTTCAGATTCTAAGCATACTCCTCTATTACGCTTCGTAATTGACTGTCCATGTTTCCTGTTCCCATAATAAATACGTTTATTCACAGAAAAGGTAGAAAAGACACAGAAAGAAGATTAATTAATTGAGAATATGATTTAATTACATGATTTTATTATATAGATAAAAATCAGTGAAGTTCTTATTGAAAATATAATGATTTTGTGAAACAGACGTTGAACTGGAACCTTGTTTGGTTTTTTTAGGCAAATGGACTGACATGGTTATATCTACCATCGATCTTGGCATCTCAATTCTAATGGGTGGCAATACTAGAGTTCAAAGGGTGAGTCTATTATTTTTTGTCTTCCACAAACTTTCTCTTTTATCTTTAAGTTTTGTATGCCATTAAGACCTTACAACCTTATGTTTTGAAGCAGAGCTTACGGTAATGCCTTCAATAAGTTTCTCATGCCCAGGAGGTTCTGTGCTAAGCCACTGTTCTCTGTAAGCTTTCAGGAACAGATTAATGTAGTAATGATTTCTTCTTCCTGGTTTGTACAACCTATCTCAGTTTTTTGTCTAGTGAAGAATCTTCTATGATACGATGGAGAAGAAGAAATGTCCGTTAAGTTTTATACCTTGAAGTTCTGTTGACTTCACTTTTCTAAAGTTTTTTACTTTAAGTTTGAGATTAATCCTAACCCTAATCTTTACCCTTGGGCGTTATGATTGTGCCGCTATAGAAGTCATTAGATTAGATTAGATTTTACATGAATTTGTTATGATTTGGATTAATAATGCATTAAATAAACTGTGGTGTGTTGTTAAATGAGTTGATGGCATATTGTGTAAATTGATTATATACACTGTGTCCGGAAAAATTCCAAGGCTTTACGGTAAATATGAAAATAATTAGTAAACATTAATCGATTTTTAAAATTCCAAAAACAGTTTAATCCTGAAATATTATTGAACTATAATTTATGTTCAAAATGTCCGCCATTGGCTTCAACGCAAGCTTCGAGACGTACACGCCATTGACTAACAGCAGCATCGAACGCCATTTTTCTAGCAACTTTCTTTACAAAATATAAAATTCAAATACGTCACTGTGACGTAATTTTAAACGGGGGCCGTTAATAAATTACAAAGAATTTTGTTGGTAATTATGTACGGATCAAAAAGGTTTTTAAATTTTTAAATTGATTATTATCTACTATAGTTTTTTCATTCATATTTTAGAGCCTTGGAATTTTTCCGAACACAGTGTATATTCATGGCGTTTACAGGAACATCTACATGTCTTTTACTTTTGTCTGTTTGTTCAGAGAATGTTGGATCATTTGAAGGAAAAGAAAGACGTTGGTTTCTTTACATCTGTTGCTGGTCTTATGCAGCAGTGCAGGTAATTCCTCCCATTCATTTAAAGATAGCATAACGCTAATAATTAGTGTAATGTAATTACATTGATAATGTTATTACATATTTTGGTTCAAGTGGATAAAATTTATTAAAGTTTCTAGTGTTTAAATACCTCCCTTTATTTACAACCGGGACAGTTGTGTTCCCCCTGCTGTTTTTGCTACCTCACAAGAATCTAACCCATCTTCTGAGGGGTCACACATTTGAAGAAGGTCAGTCGATGTGGACATAAGAGGCAACGGCCTGCAGAGAATGTAGACCTTCCTCGCGTGTAATTGCTCGTTCTGCCAGTGGACATAAGGCGTGTGAACAAATGCTTACTTACTTACTTCCTGGTCTGAAGATCTCTTTGTTGTTTTTCTTCTGTCAAGTGTTTTGGATTTGGATGCTTTTGAGCGCTACAACAAGGCAGAAGGACTTGGAGTGACGGAAGGAGCGGCACAGGCGAAGAATCTGCACGACACGGAACACACCTGCCGGCTTTTCCGCTTCCTCCAGCTGCTGTGTGAAGGCCACAATTTAGGTCTGTAGCTTTCCACTTTGGTTTTCATGAGATGAGGTTAATTATAGCAGAGGCATGTTAACGTAAATGTGAAATGTGCTAGAAACTTGGTTCAACACTGTCTTTGGGAGTACATCGCAATTGAGAGGTACCTTAAAGGTTAAAGGTACTACATTACTTTATGTCAGGATCCCAAAGAAGATTAACAGCATTCCGTACTGTTTGGCCAGATATGGTGAATGTCCTTGCTCTTGGTCTGCTGGCTTTTCTTGTCATATTGGGTAATGATATGCATACGTACTTTTTTATTGCAGATTTCCAGAACTATTTACGAACACAGGCTGGCAATACAACAACTGTGAACATCATCATCTGTACTGTTGACTACTTACTCAGACTTCAGGTAAACTGTAATTTTATTTGTCAAAAAAGTATTTTTAAAAACCTAGTAGAGCTTTTCGATATGCCGTTTACCATCTATATACATCATCCATTTTCATTGTTTCTGTAAATATTGAAATTATTGGTTAACACAGTGCTACATTTTCGTAAACAGTAGCTTTCAAGAATACGTTTAGATTCATTTAGTTCATATATACATGATTTTATCAAGTTTTTATGATGTAAAGTAAAGTAAAGTTTCTGCTTTGTTAAGTGTGAGATGCAGCTGCTGTTATTATTATTACTTGTTACTCTTGCATAATAATTACACTCTAGTTTAACAGTCTGAACTGCTTTGACAGCATGCATTAACTTACCTTATGCTGCCTTTTCTTACCATACCTTTCCTTACTTTACCTTTTATCACTTTACCTTACATTAGCTTTGCTCAATTTAGTATTGTTGTTTTCTTTCAGCATGTTAATAATTGTATCTTACGTTGAATCTTCCTGTAAAATATACGTGCTGTTTCAAAAGATTCAGCTCAACACACTTTCTGTTTACCCGAAGTCACAGTTGTTTAGATCCAGTTAGATAACTGTGTAAGGTGTTTGAAGGGTGCTATATAAATTTTTGTTACATTACAAGTTAGTTACAAGTTACAAGTTATACATGAATAGGAATTGTTATTTTTTGGAGTGTTTGTAAAATGTATTGTAATATTTTGATAGGAATCCATCATGGACTTCTACTGGCATTATGTCAGTAAGGACGTAATTGATCCGGCTGGGAAGGAGAGCTTTCTGCGCGCAATCAGTGTTGCATCGCAGGTCTTCAACACAATCTCAGAATATATTCAGGTGAATATCAATCTTTGTTTGTAGATTAGACTCAGGTGTAGTAAGGATGACTCTGGTCGATATTTAGTCGTTGATTTGATGTCAGAGCTTCAGCATCGCAGAGCAGACGTTACGATTACAGGATGGACTTTTCAGCAGTGCTCCTCCATTGATTTTATGTCTTGCTGTGGTTGTTGGTAGTTAATGAAAGAATTAAACGTAATTACAAGTTATTACAGATCTGTAATCATAAAGAAATTTCTGTAATCATAAGAAATTCTGTCTCCTTGTCTGAGGGTTTCTGTGCCATGTGGCATTGAGGAAATTTTTGCTTGATGATGGTGTACTCGTAAAAGAGGAGGAGAATGATGGCGAAGTGATAGTGGTGGTGGTGACAGTGACAATTATAGTTGCAGTGATGGTAGTGGTGAATATGGTTGATTGACCTTCGTTAATCAATTCTTGACCCTAAAAAACTGATTGATTTATTGATTGTTTTGTTGCTTAGCTGATTGGGGACCAGAGGAAACTTTTAAGTCATTATTAGGCAATGGCTTTTATTAATGAATAAGTCATTTATTAGTCATTTATTAGGCAGTGGCTTTTATTAGTGAATAAATTTCGATAGATTTATTGGGATGAGATGTGAAAGTTAATTTCTGACTGATGTCGATTTGTTTTTGAAAGGGACCTTGCCAAGGCAACCAGCTTGCTCTGGCCCACAGTAGGCTGTGGGACGCTGTTGGAGGATTCCTTTTCATCTTTGCTCACATGCAGGACAAGCTGTCAAAGGTAGTCAGCAAGTTGTTTAGCCTTCTGTTTCACAACCAAGTAGATTTTGCATGGAACACAATAATTGACGTTTTAATTGTTGAACAGTTAATAAATAATAATAATAATTATTAATAAGATTTAACTTAATGATTGACAACAGTACACATATGTCAGGTATTAACTTAAAGACTTACAACATCAGCATAGGTCCCTGTCTGAAGTATTACCGTTTCCACAACACTTTTCCAGCTGTGTCTATTCTGGGATCATCTCCAGGCCATGTCTGGTCCATAATTCATCGATTGTTGCTTTGTCTTTAGATAGCAGCACTTCATAAATACAGAATAGTGGGGTCACAGTAGCCGAAATTGAATAGAGCGCTTGGCTTGTAACATGGAGGGTACGGGTTCGAGCCTCCTTCCCTGAGACGGTTACTGTGTAGGGACCTTCACTCACAATTGCTTTGTGCCTTAGATTCAGATTTACTGACCTTGTGCACATAATAAATGCAAAATAATAATAATAAAAATAAGAATAATAGTAATAATAAAATTGGGCAGCAGTTGTTAGAGTCATTGAAGCGTGATGTGAGTGGCATTAATATGAGGCATTCTTGTTTCATTTACTGTCGGTGTTACTAATTATTGTTATTGTTACGATTGTTAATTATTTTGTTCAAGGATCCAGAGCAACTGGAGTTGCTGAGGGAATTCATGAAACTTCAGAAGGACATGATGATCATGTTGCTGTCTATGCTTGAGGGTAAACATCCCTATATCACTTCTTTTCAAAGAAACATGAGTTCAGATAATTTATAGATGGCATCAATGTCCTATTAAGTTATGAAATAAAATCTTGACATTTTTAACAGCAAGAACTTCTTCCCTGACTGCCACATCCACTGGGCCAACATTTAGCTTGTAGCTGGCCAAACGTTTCCACTAGTGGCACAATGCATGCCAGCTATAGAACCAGTGAACATGACTGTCTGGGATATATGGCTGTAAGAGTTAGATAATCGGTTTTTTCAAGTGCAATGCAAATTGGTTTTGTTATAACAAAGTTGCTTTGGAATTATAGCATAACCAGCTCACATTCTAAAACTGAATTAATTTTGAGATCCACTTTGTACGACTGTTCTTGTTGGAATTTGTGTTATAACAATCTGTGTGGCACGGTGGTCTATCAATAACGTGTTTGGTCAATGAAAAGACAGTTGCAGGTTCGACTCCATGTAACGACCCTGGGCAAGTTGTTTGTGCACACCGTGCCTCTGTCACCAAGCAGTATAATTTGGTACCGGCGTAAGCTGGGAAGTAAACGACAAGTTCTGCGTTACATTGGTCCTGGAATTCATCCATTGCCAGCTCAAGGGTCAAGAAAAGGAGTTGAGCCCTATGTCTCACTTATGGGATGTGGGATACTTTACTTTAATCTGTGCTGGAACAACAACCTATGGTATTATGTATGTCTGTTTCAGACATCTTTAGTTCCTTTGTGAGCTTATTTAAAGGCTCTATATAAGCAGCCAGGTTCATTCAAATGGGCCAAGTGCTTGGCTGTGCATTGTCCTGTTGTCACGTGCATGTTTCGAAGTTATAATTTTATCTGTTTAAAAGTTTATTATGACATGTAACATGCATTATGACCTAATGATAGATAAATGGTTGTACCTGTCTTTAGGTAATGTGATGAATGGTCCAATTGGTAAGCAGATGGTTGATACATTGGTCGAATCTTCGGCTAACTTTGAGGCAAGTCTTAAGATTTAAATCAGATTCTACTTCTTCAATGAAAGGATTAAAGTGTACACCCGTTTATGTGTACCTAGGTACACATACATTGAAGAGATGAAGACTTTAAAGTCCAAGGGATAGTTATCAAAGTTACCCTGAAAATGACAAAAACATAACTTTAAGTCCATGAAATGCAGTGACCCACAAGATTCATGGAAATTTTATTAGAGATTATGTTTTGTCGTTTTTAGGGTAACTTTGATTAACTATCCCTTGGACTTTAAAGTTTTTAATTCTGATATAGAAAGTAATAACTGTAACTGTACTCACACATTAGCCAGTAGCCGATTGGATAGAGTGCTCGGCTTGTAATGCGGAGAATATGGGTTCAAGACTCCTTCCTTAGATGGTTACTGTGTAGGGACCTTGAGCAAGTCCTTCACTCACAGTTGCTTCATGCCTGAAATTCAGATTTACTGACCTTGTGCACATAATAAGTAGCGAAATATTAATAACAGTACTACTACTAATATTAGCAATAATAATAATAATAATTTATGTAGCACCACTTCAGTGTCTAACATGACAGAAATTAGCAAACAGGCAAGAAATTTAGATTTTCTGTTTATACTTCAGATGATCCTGAAGTTCTTCGACATTTTCCTGAAGATGAAAGACTTGAATAATTCTGAAGCCTTTATGGTAAGTACAGCATTTCTATGACATCGTTTGTTCATTAATTAATTAATTCATTCATTCATTCATTCTATTCATTCATTCATTTCCTCTGTATATGCAGAGGTAGTCGGCCAGGGTGTATGTAATTTTGGACAATTATTTTTTTATTTCTGCATTTATTAGGCGCCACTGTCTAATGCCTTAGCATCTATCGATGGCACTGAGCAATTGTGAGCGAAGGACTTTATCAGGGTCCCTACACAGTAACCATCTTGGAAGAGGCTCGAACCTGTACTCTCCGCATTACAAGCCGAGCGCTCTATCCAATACCGTGCCCCAGTAAATTATTGACTAAGTATTATTCTTTTTGCAAACTGTAGGAAATTGATGTCAACAAAGATGGAGTAATAACGCCAAAGGAGTTCCGCAGGGCGATGGAGCAGATGAAGATCTATTCAGAGTAAGTGAAAACACTGTTGTATTGTTGCACTTTCTATTCCTTAATCTCACCCCACTTTTCCCAATTTGTATGCGTTGCCGATGGCAGTCCTCTATAGGTTGCTGTTATTTATTCAGTGTTGATTAACCTTGAATAAGCTGCCGTTTGGTGGTGAAGAAGTGCTGTATCAATGTGTAGGTAAATTTACTGTTCTCCTTTTTTGAATGCATTGTTGTTTGAGAAGTGTGTGGGTTTTTGTATCATCTTAATGAAGTTTACATAGATTTCTTAAGTACTTACCTGCTTACATACTTAATTACTCACTCACTGACTCACTCACTCACTCACTCTCACTCACTCATTCTCACTCACTCACTCTCACTCACTCACTCTCACTCATTCACTCATTCACTCACTCACATATGTGTTTACTTACTTATGTACATGTTGTTTGCCTGTTCCCTTGGCTGCCACTCCTGGATTTCTTCTTCTGGACTGATCCCAGACTATGGCTTACGTGTTTCTTTACTGATTTGGTTTCCAGTGAGGAGATCGAGTACGTGATGATGTGCGTCGATGCCAACCAAGATGGCAAAGTGGATTTCAACGAGTTCACGGGACGATTCCACGATCCGGCCAAAGACATCGGATTTAACGTGGCTGTTCTGTTGACAAATCTCTCAGAACACATACCAAACGACCCACGGTTAGTCGAAGCAGAATAATTGCAAGTGTTCTCAGATACGGGGAACCAGTATCTGCGAAGACAACATGGCATGGCAACCTGTTCTCCGTGGACTGGTCTACTGGGTGTTGACCCGATTACGGGGTGTTGACCTGATTACGGGGTGTTGACCTGATTACGGGGTGTTGACCTGATTACGGCTTGGTTGGTGGGTTTGGTTCACCTTTGGCTGATGCATTACACAAGTTAAAGTTTACCATGAAGTCCACTTGACAGATCTATAAGCAAGTAGTAAGGGACCAGATAAAGAGTTGGTTTAGAACTAAGAGAGATGTATTCCAGCATGCCATTAAGGAGGGCGTGATGCTAGGAACGTCAGCCTAAGTATTCCATCATATCGGGTTTATACTACTAGCTTTGAACATTATTTACATTGTTATTATTTATTATTATTATTATTATTATTTCATTTTGCGTTCTAGACTGCTGCGATTCATGGAGAAAGCTCATTGTGTCCTGAGTTATTTTGAGCCGTACCTGGGTCGTATTGAGATCATGGGAAGTGCTGGACGAATAGAAAGAGTCTACTTTGAGATCAAGCAGTCACACATTGATCAATGGGAAAAGCCACAGATCAAGGTCAGTATGGGGCAGTGTGATGCATGGTGCTATATAAATTTTTAATTTTTATTATGTGTCAATTATGTGGTAGAAAACCAACACCAGTAAATGACTGCAGTCCGTGCTGAATTTTTCAGTTCTGTCTTTTTCTGTTCCGATGTCTTTCTGCAACTACTATATACACTGGTCTTAACCATTTGTCTGTTACAATTTTAGTAATACTAATAATAATTATTATAAATTTAAATTAATAAAACTACTGAGACAAGGCCTGATTTTCCAGATACCTTTTGACTTTTGACAAGTAGTGTAATTTGTTGTTCCTGAGGGATTACACTTACCTCCGGTAAATAATAATAATAATAATAATAATAATACATTTTTTTAGTAATAATAGTAATAATAATAATAATAATAATACATTTTTTAGTAATAATAGTAATAATAATAATAGTGCATTTCTGAAGTACCGCTTTCACCTGCTGCAACCGATAGTGTATTTCCTTATCCATTTCGAAAAGGCAAGCTAGCAGGTGTTAGTAATAATCTATGGTTTTCTAGTCTAGATTACCCAGCCGTCTGGAACTTTGCGGTGTATTCTGTAATTGACCTAATGTAAATGACAGTAGCTTACCATGAATTTCACTGCAGACATCACCATCTACAGTGAAATTTCATGGTGTTATCAACAGAGTACTAGATATGTTGAAATTGTAACGTAACTTTTAGAAGCATATGATGCACGTGTGTAGCCATGCACAAATGGATAGAGCAGCATTTGTTAGGGATGTGTGTGATGATACATGTGATACATGTGATGATACATGCATATCGATTTCCGGTTGCTCTTGCTTTATGAAAATGGCGGCATTTAAAATTGTAGGAATCAAAACGAGCTTTTCTTCACAATATTGTTAATGAAGAAGGCGAAAAGGGTAAACTGGAGTGTTTCGTAAATTTCTGTGAGGACACGATATTTGAGGTGAGAGGTCATGTCGTCGCGGCGACTGCACGCACCGCACAACAAAACTGTTGAGTTTTACGTGTCGTAATGTGTGGTTAGATCTCGTGTGATTCGTGGTCGAATCATTGTAACGTATCTGTTTAGTTTTTTCTGTGTGGCTAACCTATTTTTACAGGAGTCAAAGAGGGCGTTTCTGCATGGCGCTGTAGCTGAGGAAGGTAGTAAGGAAAAATTTGAGGCTTTTACCAACTTCTGTGAGGATACGATTTTTGAGGTATTCAACGACTGGTTTACAGTGTGTCCAGAAGTTGTTTCGCTTGTTCCACCTCGAAGGCTGCAAGGCTCAGCTTTTTTCCTCAATACCTCCTGCTCTGCTTCCCACTGCTTTTGTATTGACCTATTGCCATCTCTGTCTCTCTGCTTTTTCTTCATCAGCGGACGTAAAAATGTTATATTGTCGCATCTAGGATTGATTACGCATTGTTTGACTGTGTCCTAAATTGCAAACTTTTTTGATGGAAGGTGTTAAGACGCCATGCTTTTGTACCGTGATGCCAAGCCTATATGGTTGACGTCATTGATGTGTATGATGTTCCTGTAGGCTTACCTGGTTTTGACTCGAATATGTTTTCGTGTGTTACTTGCATGCATCTGTGTTGTGACTAATTGCTGCTAACTTCTTTGAGAAAATTTGTCAAATCTAAAATTTGCCTGACTTATTCTGAAAATAACTTGCTATAACAGCTCCTCTGTTTTCTCTCTCTGGTCTCCTGGCAACCAGGTTTTGGTCTTCATACATTATCACTGGACAACCCCCGTCTGACGTGACCCAGCGCTCATGAATAAGCTGCTGCCCTGCTCTTACCATTTGAATAGTGCTGTAGAAACTATGAGTTTAAGATTGCAATTATTTTAAGTTCCAAGGTAACTCTTTTGCTTAAATAACTGTCCTCTTAAATTCATAATGAATCGTCATTAGTCAGCTAAATCCTCCGGAGCTGACTGCCTTTCTCTTTTTCTTCCACACTTTTTACAACTTAATATGTAATTTTAACAATTAGTCTAACGTTTGTCTAACTGCATGTTTAAATCTCTGTCAAACTCACATCTCCTTTTGCTTTTTGTTAATGTCAGTTTTCCTAACTTTTCTTGCGTTGCTGAGAATAATATTTGTTGTGTAGATTCGATGACATGTGTGTTTTGACTAATGAAAGAAATACCTGAACTCTGAGCTGACCCAAAACTCAGCTCTTTAACCTTGCCAGGTAATTAGTTATTAACAATGCATCCACTTAGTTCTACCGCAGCATGTGTGATGTTCACATCAGTTAGACTGCTGTACTTTCTTACAAGCCTTGACTGTTGAACAGATGGAATTAATGCTGTACCATCGAAGACAACGAGCTTTTAATGTGTTTTTCCATTGGTAGTTATTATTATGTTATGTCAAAATTCCAAAGGCGCAGTGATCTAACATGCAAGGTAGCGACTGATGGCTCACCAAGATATAGCCACAAGTTGAGTCAGTTTCCAAACGGGTCAGTCCTGAGGGAAACAGACTGTTCCGACTAAGCCCATTGAAAGTGATGAGTCTTGATTTTAGATCATAATGACTTTATGAACTCAGCCAAACAAACAATCAATGGGTTAACAGTTCCATAGGCTTGGTCCAATAACTGAAGATACCCAATGGCAATAAAAAGAAATGCTCTCTGACGCTTCTGTCAACTGGAATCCCAGACAACTGCATTCAGCGGGCCACTTCTGGTGGTAAATGAATGGTGGCCAGTATGGTTCCTAATGCAAGTCCAAAAAATGTTGTTTTCAGCCAGTTGAGCTTTTCAGCATTGTGCCACGACCAGGGTCCCACAGTGGAATGAGGTTTTGCAACACACAATTCAGCTTGCTTGTAGATAGATCTTGGTTATTCTAATGCACGTCTGCATTATTTATATAGCGCCCTTTTCCAGCCTCTTAAAGGTGCTGAAATGATCAGCTAAAAGGATGGCAGTAGCAAATCCATACAACATATGTTCACGAGTGCAGGTTGAATTAATTGTGTTTCGCAAAACCTCTTTACACTGGCGTTCTATATGTAGTAATGTTTTCGTGTTGCTAAAGCCTATTATCGCTGTATACAGAAATCTTTCGTCTGATGACTGTGCAACATCTGTTGCAGATGCAACATGCCACGAGCATCAGTGCCGAGGAACAACAGCTTATGATGGCTCAGTATACGGCTGCAAAAGCCGCTTCAGACGGAGAACGAACGTAATTATATGCAAATCTTTCGTCTTACAGAGTCTACAATGTAGTTGTGCTGTATGTGACTGAAAACTTATATAGCGCCTTTTAAGAACCTTGCAAAGGTTGTGTAGTGTATCTTTAGGAGCATTTCAGAAGTCATATGTACACATGTGATCTAAAGCTAATACTGCGTACCAAAAAGAAAAAATGCCTGGCCAACAAAACATGGGTAAACTGCAGCAAATCTGGCTGTGACATGCGCTTAAGTCACCATAGCATATTGGATAGAGCGCTCAGCTTGTAATTTGGAGAGCCTCCGCTTAGACTGTTACTGTGTAGGGACCTTGAGCAAGTCCTTCACTGACAATTGCTCAGCGCCATCAACTGATGCTAAGCCATTAGATAGTGGCACCTAATAAATGCAGAAATAATAATGCTTACAAATATACATATATACTTATCTGTGTATATACATTTGTATATACATAAATTTAATAAATTTACTTGCACATCTCTTTAGAAACTCCTCTAGAGCGTGGTTCAAAGGTTAAAGGATCGGGTCGCTGAAGCACAACGACCAGCACTGCAATTCAACAACAGGACATTTCTTTAATATCCCAGATTGCATTGAGGGATTGAGGAATGAGTTGGCACCAGATGGCACCTTGTCTTGAAACGGGCTTATTTAGTGCAGTTAGATAGCCATGTGTCCAGCGCTTTTGAGCGTTAAACCTGTGCTGTATTAAATGTCTTGATGCTTACATGCATACATACATATAAACATTCATACATATGCTGATGTTTCTGCAGAGGAATATTCGATCTGCTGAAGATGGGCTTTGGTCTGGCAAAGTATGGAATCAAGGCCGTCCTGTCTTGTCTGTCGCCTTCCAACGTCAGAGAGAAGTACCAGCATCTTCGAGGCATGACGCTGAAACAGCTCATTGTGTCCTTCTTCCGGTTAAACTTCAACCTAGCGCTCTCCATCCTCACATTCCTCATGGTTGTTATCTGGTGAGTTATGTGACAATCGCCTGGTTAGCGGAGCTTGGGTTAAACATAATCGTAAACTTCAGATTTCTTCAGCACCCGATAAAACTCCTGTAAGTCAAGAGAACAGGCATATTTACAGATGCTCAGTAGAAACAGAATCAAAAGGCAGTTAAGGTCAGGTTTGGTTCCAAGTCGAGATCCAACGGTCGGGTAAGTAGAAAGTAGGGTAAGTAGAAAGTATGGTAAGTAGCAAGTAGGGTAAGTAGAAAGTAGGGTAGTAGGTTAAGTAGAAAGTAGGGTTAGTAAGGTAATTAGAAAATAGGGTAAGTAGAAAGTAAAGTAAGTAGAAATTACATTAAGTAGGGTAAGTAGAAAGTATGTTAAGTAGGGTAAGTAGAAAGTACGTTAAGTAGGGTAAGTAGAAAGTATGTTAAGTAGGGTAAGTAGAAAGTAGGGTAAGTAGAAAGTGGATGACTAAGTGTTTGGATTTGGAATTACTTGAAATCATAATCGTAAGTTCAAGATTTCTACAGCACCCAACAAATGTTAAGAAGAAAGATGTGGTGAAGAGTAAGTATCAGGATACAATTTTTGGATAAGTAATGCTTACAGCTCATATCATTCCTCCTAGGCTATAATTCAAAAGAGATCCATTTATAACTAATTTTATCATCAATTCAGTAAGATTTTGTTTGAAGCTGTTGAATAAGCCATCTTTTAATCATGTTATCCTATTGAATCATGTTATTCACAGCATACTGTATTATTTTAGTGACCAATTTTAAAACTGTTGTTATCATTAAATGGGTTAAAGTTTGTTACTTAGCTGGTAGAATAAGATTTATTTAAATCACATTATCTAAGCTTCACAGGACGTTGTTTAATTTAACATGATATGACTATCAGAATCAAAAGCTGTTTATCTCTGTATTACTCATTCTGTTTCAATTCTAAAAAGTTTTTTAAAGAATTTCATTTGAATGAGGGCACATTCGGGAAAAAATAAATGTTTTAAAAGTTGTCTTTTCCTTTTTTCTGAAGGACTTTCTTCAAATTCATCTACGTCATGATGCGAGGCGAATACTACGTCCCGCCACCGAAACCCACAGAGGCTGAGAAAGCAAAGCTTATCAGAAAGCCACTGATGGCATCTAAGGCAGCTGTGGCCGAGATGTTACCCGATGATTCCCTGACGTCAGCTGCTGCGGTGGATGCTTTTGGTTTTGGGCTGAGCGTCGTCAAGAAAGAAGCACCTGAATCGACGCCTTCAGCCGACGAATTGCTGTACGTGTTGGGTTTCATTGTTGCTCAGGCCCATCATTTTATGTGGCTCTTGTTATAATCTATGTTCACTACATATGTAATCTTTCAAAGCCTTGTAATGCATGTGCATTTGTCAGATATGGTGAAGGCTACTTAGGTACACTTCTTTTAATCTCAGTAAATTTACATGAGCTTAAACTTGTCTCGTTTGTTGCATGATCTAAAATACACTTCATTCCCCATAGAATCAACTACTAAAACTAAGGGGGCAATAATAATGGGATGTTACTTTACTGCTTGATTACATTACAGGAGTAGACAGCTGGGGGCTAGTCTTTCAGAAGGTCTGGTAATTCTAAAGCAGAGAGTCTAATCCTGGTTTATTTCCTACTTGTCAGTCTCTTTTTCTAAACTTTGCTAGATTTGACAGCAAAGGAATGACTGGAGTTGGATCTGATGTTGGTCCAGATGGAATAGCGACCACGGACTCAGAACGCCGGAAATCAACGGAGCATCTGGATGTGGTCAGTTCAGCAGAAATCAATTCTCAACTCCGTTTTAAAGACATACATTCAGAGAATTTTACAAAAGGATCTCACCCGAGTAATGCATTGAAAAATGAGCAGGGTCAGGGTCTTATGATCGCTATAGAAAAAGTGTACATTTACATTTGACTCTCAAAGTGTGAATTGTACTAAAATAGCAGTGTTTATTTTTTACTTTAGGGCACTGGAGTCTCTAGACCTTCTGCGACTGCTGCAAAAACAAAGGATAAAAGGTGCCTATTAGTTACCTCTATTAGTTACCTATTGTTACCTCTCGTCCGTCTACTATTAGACTCTATTAAAATTTAATAGTCTACCTTCATTTCATAGCGGAATTATAAATGCGATGTCAACTACCAACAGTGGACTGCAGTTGGCAAATGCAATGTTACAGGTGTGTGGGCATTCACTGGCGTGGCCATTTCCAACCAAGTGGAACATCCCTCGGTTACAAATAACTATGACAACGAGACCAATTTAGAGCAGCAGTTTTGTTAAGAACTTAAGAATCAAAGGCCCTACAGAATAAGCAC
>OZ029928.1:13993801-14018801 GCA_964023275.1 Norana najaformis
AGCGTGAACGTGTTGCCTTAAATTGATGGCTTGCACCTTTGTGTAGAGCGTAGTAGGCAAACTGGTAAATTTCAACAGCGCTACTTAAAGACGGAGCGCGCAGCATCGGCTTATTCACCAGTGCTGCGTCATGTCAACAAAGGATTTTTAGAGATGCCATGTGGAAACAAAATCCGGTTGCCAGAAGACCAGTGAGAAGAAGACGAGCTGTTACGGTGGATTGTGTTTAGGTTGAGAGACTAAATGGGAAGACGGTGGCTTGGGTACATCATGGTAAGATTTTCTGAAACGGTGGACTTTAGTTTTGGATGGAAAGCCAGAAGAGTGGCTGGAGACGGATCCATGCCAGTTTGGATGGGACACGGGTAGGGATTGATGGTATCAGCATGAACGGCGGTTATACAGTTTTATCATTCTATATTCCTAAAACACACGTTGGGCAAAATGGACCTGAAAGTGAAAAACACGAACGTTTGGCCGTAAACTGATTACATCCCTGGTGTAATGCGCAGTAGTATTACGCAGTTAAATCCAGTCGGCCTACACAACCACAAGCCCTCGGTAGGATCTGCCGCACACGGCGACTGCTGCATTGTGGGACTTCTGTTGGCGAAGATCACAGCCTGACGACGTCTTTTTAACTCTGCCGCCAATTGGCAAACACTGGCTCGTCAGAAATCGTCTGAAAGACAGCGACCATCGGGCGAATATGTCGACAGCTTGGAGCCGGTCGGTCTGTGGCAGACTGACTGCAATAGTCGCCTTAGACGGGATTATGACGAACCGCGCGCCGTTCCTGCGTGTGTGCACAGCAGAACGTTCGACCCTTATAAAGCAATGCCAGCGACGGGATAGGGGCAAATCGTCGTTGTGTGCCGGCGTTGTTCTTTGTTGATACGAAAGAAGCACGCACTTTATATTGTTAGACAGCTTATTGGCAGCAGACAAGACGCCGGCAAACATGAAACCTAAGCTAAATTTTTTCATCTTTTATGGACATACATGATATATATGCACGCACATATATGTGTATGTATACACACGTACATGTATATGTGTATATATGCGTTTATATATATCCAGGCACGCGACAAGGAGGCCGCTGACAGCATGTTCCTCATCGGCTATCTGATGCCTCTCTTATTTTCTCCATTTATTGGCTAATAAGTGGATCATTGGAAGAGATTTCGTAAGTGAGAAGCCTTACGGACTGTATAATCGGCCTACGCAGTATTCATAATAACCTACTTCTCCTCCACTGAAGCTAATTCCAGCTGACATACCAGAAAGGTTAAGGGTTACGCCTACAGTTAGTCTAAGTAATTGCAATTGGAAATTCATATAGCGCAGCTTCAGATAAACTAGTTGGTGGCGCTCTCTACGCTTAGGTCTACGCTATTCTAAACAATGTTAAATGTCATTAAGAACAGAAAGTTCACCAGCAAGCAGTGCTTGAACTCCGCCACTGCCTTGTTTAGGGGTAGTGCCAGTCCCAAGTCTGGATAAAGGAGGAAGGCGACTGCAACGGCCTTTGAGGCCATAAGCTGTCGTTAAACTGAGGAACTACTACTGCAAGCAATGCTCCGGTAACTGAAAAAGGCACCAGCGGTTGGCTCCCGCAAGCACGCAGAGCCCGTTCAACGGATTCCCATCCAGGCTTGACAGGTGCACTGTGTTCAGGGGGTCTGCATCGGGGACAACAACGAGGAACAACAACGGGCGATGTGGTCCTCACCGCCCAGTGGTCCAGACATCTTTCGAGCCATCGCGTCGTCGTGAGACAGGGGTTCGATTGATCAAGTAGATGGCCATTTTGCAGGCATTCCCATAAGTTGAACACGTTATTGAAGGGGCGATCTTCATAGTTCCTGTGATGCAGACCCATAGACGTGGTTTGTGGCATGGTAGAGCAGCGTCTACTGTGTCGCTTTTCATCACTCCTACCTTGGAAGTATTTAATTTGCTTTTAAAGGGTTCAACTTCCTGAAACATTTTCGATTATGCCCTCACCGAATGGAAAAAATAAAAAGGCAATGAAAAACGGGGAAAGTATCACACCTATGTAAACGTAAAAAGTAGTAAAGAGTCAACAAAAATGTTACGGTTACTGAACACAGCATTTTAAAGCCTTAAGAGACTTCTTTCTGCACAAGACCTTGATAACCATCACCACTACCTCCTCCTCCTCCTCATCGTTATCATCATCGTTATAAAAATAATTATTTCATCATCCTCATCAATATCACCACCAACATTGTCATCATCGTCGTTGCAATTGTCGCCGAATCAATCAATTCGTCATTATCTTTGTCAACATCATCATCAATATCATCACAGCAACCACTACCAAGGCCACCACCATCGACACCATTTTCGTCGCCGTAACGATCATCATTAATCACCACCGTCACCAATACCACCACCATGTACTATCATCATCGTCGTCGTCGTCATAGTTTGTAGACCCCTGCGTGTTTTCCAGTTTCGTCGTTGCTACTACCTGCTCTATTCGGCACAGGGCGAACGGCGGTTGGTCAGACTGCGTTGGCTTCCGCTTTCTTCTACTATCGTAAGCTCGAGATTCCAAAGAAAGCTAAGTCACGGGAACGAACTGATTCACAGGCGATCAGTCAAAACAAAATCGATAGGCAGGAAGGGTTCGGTTTCAGGTCAAGATCCAAGAGTCAGGCAGGCAGGCAGGCAGGCAGGCAGGCAGGCAGGCAGGCAGGCAGGCAGGCAGGCAGGCAGGCAGGCAGGCAGGCAGGCAGGCAGGCAGGCAGGCAGGCAGGCAGGCAGGCAGGCAGGCAGGCAGGCAGGCAGGCAGGCAGGCAGGCAGGCAGGCAGGCAGGCAGGCAGGCAGGCAGGCAGGCAGGCCCGAGGTTGATGGTGTTTGGAATTGAACCCGAAAGTGAGTAAGAAGAAGAGAAAGAAACAGGATAGGATTTGTGGAAGAGGAGCAAATGAATAAAGAAGTCGATAAAAGTAGGTCTGAAGAACTTGTTCTTCCGCTGTTTTAATTTCGCCAACGACTGGACTCAAGCTTCTCGGTGTCGGGTATAGAAGACATGATAGGCGATTGGATAGAGCGCTTGGCTTGTAACACGGCGACTACAGGCTCGAGTCTCCTCGATATGGTTACTGTGCGTGGTCCTTGAGCAGGTCCTTCACGCACAGTTAGTAGTAGTAGTTCCAGTGTTTAACGACATCTTATGACATCAAAAAAGGCCGTTGACGTCGCCCTCCTCCTTTATCCAGGCTTGGGACTGGCACTACCTGACTAAAGGCAGTGGCGGAGCTTCACGCGCAGTTGCTCATCGCCAATGACGCTCCGTCGTAAGGTCACGTGTGCACTTCTGAAGTTTGGCAGGAATGTACACGGTTTTCTATAGCGACCGTATGGCCTCGACCCTGCTCTCCTATTTGGGCACTTCGGCTTTGAACAATTAGGAGACAGCGACAATTAATAGGTCCTATTAACTGAGAATAAACAATAGCTTGTGCTAATGTTATTCGTGGACAGACTCCATACTTTGGTGAACATTCGTTTACTTCGCTGCGATGTTATTACATACAGCCTTTTTGGATTGTTGAAATGGGCAAGTAAAGAATTTTTAATAATAATAATAATAATAATAATAATAATAATAATAATAATAATAATAATAATAATAATAATCCAGATGCTAATTAATGTCTCCGAACTAATTTTTTCATGACCTAAAAAATAATAATAATAAGGAGGAGGAGAAGAAGATGATGATGAAGAAGAAGGTGAAGAAGAAGAGCAACAACAACAATAATAATAATAATAACAACAACAATAATAATAAGATTTAGTCAACCCAGAGATTTTATTTCTCCGAAGCCTTTTTTTTGTAAGTTCTGAGGGATCATAGGTACATCAGGCAAAAAAATCATAATACGATTTATATAGCGCCATAACAAAGTCGAGGCAAAAAGGGCGCTGCACTTGAGTACTTCTTGGACTGGCATAGAACGTCAAATACACTGAGATATGACGTTCAATGCATTCTAATGCCCTTACCTGCAGAAAATGCCAACCGTTTGGTGGAGCCGCAATCGACGAAGGTCCAATCATTGAGGTCGTATTATTTAAAGGGGCCCAGTGAACGTGGTTTTCTCACCTTACTCTGACTTTTATTTCACTTATCGCTAGGTGGCGCGGCTGTTTTGATTTGTTGACCATTACACACACACACGAGTTACACAGAGAAAGATAGGGAGTGTCATGCTTTCGCGTATACGCTAAGAGCTTTGCCAGTGAATACTCTCACTTCTCTGTTGCTTGGATGCCATATACACCCGTGCCGCGCCTTACCCACCGCTCCCCTCTTATTTCTCACTAAATAAACTTGTACAGATCAGTGCTGCTACACTCACTGCCCTACTTCGACCGCACGGCTTCCAGGGGCCAGACAACAGATATTAGAGCTGTTAAACCCACCCGATCTCAGTGTCCGATGTCTGTACGTTGTAAAAGGATGAACCAGTTTCCTGCTGTTTGAATTTCAAGTACGCGAAGTCAGCAGCTCTAGTAGGGATACGCTGGAGAACTATACGCCCTTCAAAGCGATGCTGGAAACATTAGATATTAATGTTTAATTTTAATATTGAATTGCTCATACAAACTATTAGTTTTTCTTCTCTTTGAGTTTCTTATGGGACTTTCTAGTGCACTGGACTTGTATATAGTTTTATTTTCAGTTTCATTTATGTATGGATTGTATATACCTTATTTAGTTTGCTTATATAATGAAATTGCTTTGTTTACAATTCGATTGCCATGCATCTTACGTTATCGACGTTAATAGGCGACCCTATTTAAGCGGGACCCTGGTCCCTTCTGGTTTTGCCTTTTGTATCTTGGCAAACTGTACGTTTTATGTGTAACCTGATATGTTGAATTTGGGATCGATAAAGAGTCAATCAGTCAATCAATGAATCAATCAATGTGGCTGCTAGTCAACTATACGCTTTTAAAAGACAGTAGTGTCTGTGGCCAGAGAAGTGTCCAAAATCTGCATAAACATAGAGTGTTTGGTGTCCTGTGGCGTACATGACTGGAGGGGTTCTGTGGTCCGGTCCCTCTAAGGCCAAGGCCGTCACTCTGGGAATTGTGTAGATGTTTTAGGTGTACCCCATCTCCCATTCCTGACTCTTGACTTCGCTCTGTCGATGCATACGAGTATGATACAATAAAGAGCAGCCGACGGGGCCCATATGTGCTCGATTTCATACTAAATACTTGAAATGCGTTGGCTTCCCGGAGCTTCGTCCCGACCGCAATGGCAGCCTGCGACGCTTCCCAGTTCACCCAGTTCACCTACAGTCGTTGGGGGTTCGCGCCTTTAACGCTTGCTGACCCCGAACCTCTCAATTTTCATCCAGGTACTGGCCCCCAAGCTAAAATTCGCGTATTCAAAGCAGTCTTTAAATTAGTATTAGAATTAGTATTAGCGATAGCATTAGTGTTAGTACTAGTATTAAACTAATAGTATTGGTATCATTTGTTAATGTAAATAAATTAGCAATAGTATTAGAGTTACTATTGGCGTTAGCGTTAGCATTAGTGTTAGTACTGGCATTAAACTATTAGTTTTAGTATCATTTGTTAATGTAAATAAATAAATAAATAATAATAATTTAAACAAACAATACTGTACTATTATTAAATGTGCTGAGTATAATGTGCTGTAGTGCAATAGCAAGGAATGAAGGTGAGAATGCATGGGGAAGATTTGAAGACGATATTTCTTCCAGTTTGTTCTATCCTGTGTCGCTAGAATCGCAATCGTATACAGCGCCCAAAGAATAGTAAGTCACAGGAACCAGCTCATTCACAGGCGCTCAGTCAAAACAATCGATAGGCAGAAATACGGTCGGGTTCAATTCCAGGTCAAGATCCCAGAATCAGACAGGTAGACAGAGGGGTATACGATGGATGATGTTTAGAATTGAAGCAATGAGAGAAAGGAAAAAAGAAGAAATCGGTTCCAGATGGAGATCCAAAAGTCAGGCAAGAAGACAGATGGCTACGGTGGATGGTGTTTAGAATTGGAGCAACGAGAGAAGAAGGAGAAAAGAAAGAACAAGGGGAATGAGAGAACAAGGGGAATGAGAGAACAAGGGGAATGAGAGAACAAGGGGAATGAGAGAACAAGGGGAAAAGGAGGATCAGAAACTAAGCTGTGGACGTGGATTGTTCTGTAGCTGCATTCGCGGCCGTTCAGTTCCAGAGCGAGGGCGTCACAACCTGACATCTACCGGCTTCGAATCAGCAATCGGGCAGATGAGCAGTCGAACGACTGGACTACTCTATCCCCTACACACCCGAACTCGGCACATTGCATTACACCACGGATCGATTTACACCTGATCGGATCAGGCGAGGCTTCTGTGGGTCCCGTTCGGTCGGAACGCGGACTTTAAAGATGAGCCGCGCGGCCTTCCAGTCCTGCCTCTATCTCCTTGGCAACTCCTGAGACAGGATACGCCCGGTCGAACCAAAAATACTCATTACTATGATTCGGATGTTTGCCGAATTTAATTCGTTCTATCGCGACTGTAGTTTGTCTATCGGTCACCTCTGTCAATCGCCCGTTGACTTTCTCGTCTCACCTTTCCGCCCGGCTCAGCTTCAAAGGAGCCGCCTCATTATCGCGGTCATCGGGGTCAAGCAACCGCGTGGGCGTGGCCTCTGTCCGCGCCAGATGCCAATCACCCTCCGCGCTGGCCAATGAACGGAGGCCGCTGTGGTAGGCCGGCGCCGCGCCTGCGCAACAAAAAAGCGGAGCATCTCGATAGCGATGCCAGTCCTGGAAGCAGCGGACGTGGTAGGCAGCGACCGTGGCTGGATAATCAGGTTTTATAGGCTCCAGCGGAAAGATTCCTGGAAAACTAGAAACGGAGACTTACAGCTGTGTTTGGCTGTAAACAGCAGATTTCCGTTTTAGGTATTTCGTTCACGCTGAAAAATTCGCTACATTTTACTTAGGTGTTGCAGATTTTGTAGAAGCGAAAAAGAAGGAGGTACTGAAAAAGAAGGAAGAACTCGAGTGATCCCAGCGGAATTTAGACGTTTAATTCAAACTGACAACGAAGAAATCTTTACTGCACCTCGTTTCGTATACAAGATTTCACATTTTTAAAACAAAACAAAAATAACGACGCTAAATACTTAGAAACGGTTCAAGCGATTTCTCTCCAAAGGACACTGAAGACTTTCGATAATTTGGTTTTCTGTTGTGACATGACCTTGAATTGGGGCCACGTTTCTGAGCAGTTTCTTGACGCAGCGCTCGTAAGTAAGCTGGTGCCTTCCTGCACGTAGCTGCTGAGCAATGCGTTTGAAATTCTGAGTTTACAATTCCGACTACATAAACATCCGTGTCACCTGTACACGTGACGCTATTAGTTTGAAATTTTCAGTTTACGACTACGATTCCACAGAGCGTATAAACATCCGTGTTACCTTTACTGTTACCTGTACACGTGACGCTATCAGTTGCTGTAGTCTGCAGAACATGGCGACTGCTGCAGCAAACACCTATTTTCAGGGACCGCATGCGTTTGGAAGCGGAACGAACGTAATCACCAACGACATGCCAAGATCGCAGTACCATCACCGGCATCATCATCATCATCATCTGCAGCTACAACTACAGCAACATGACGCAATGAAGGTCTACTGCGAGTCGGGTCGTCTCGATGCCAACGACGACTTAGCGTTTAGTCACTATGTTCCAAGTCAGTGGTTCGGTTTGGCGCCTTCCTATCCGGGCGATGCAAGCAACGCCTGGACAACAGTTGGCGCTCTATCATCAGGCACAAACCAGTCTCTGCCACCGGAGATAAAGGCCTTCCAGGATGGGGAAGCTGGAGGAGGCAGCGGGGCGGGAAATGGCGGTGGATCGTTGCTTACGAAGCTACATTCCAATCAGCCGCACGTGGCTCATCACAACGGTAACACCTGCAGCAGTATCACCAGCATCCCAAAGCATCAGCGCTGGGCGTCTGATTCAGACCAGCCGCTGCATCCGCTCCTCGCCAACTGCTCCTCTTCCGCTTCCTCCTCGGCATCCAGCGCCATCCATCCATCCTACATCAACGGATACCATCACAGCGCAGCAGCTGCAGCAGCAGCGGACATTGGCACCGGAGGACTGCACAACATCTGGAGAGATGCCACTGGCATCCTGCAGGACACTCTCGGGCTGCTGCAGCAGGCGGATTCCCTCTCGGACGACGACACCCCCACGTCAGACGACCTCGAACAATTCGCCAAGCAGTTCAAGCAGCGCCGCATCAAGCTCGGCTTCACCCAGGCGGACGTCGGCCTTGCCCTTGGGACCCTCTACGGGAACGTCTTCTCGCAGACGACCATCTGCCGCTTCGAGGCGCTCCAGCTCAGCTTCAAGAACATGTGCAAGCTGAAGCCACTCCTCCAGAAGTGGCTGGAGGAGGCGGACTCGACGAGCGGGTCTCCGTCGAACATCGACAAGATCGCCGCTCAAGGACGCAAGCGGAAGAAGCGCACGAGCATCGAGGTAACAATCAAGGGAGCTCTGGAGTCTCACTTCGTCAAGCAACCGAAACCGGCCGCGCAGGAGATCGCGCACCTGGCCGATCGACTCCAGTTGGAGAAGGAGGTCGTGCGAGTCTGGTTCTGCAACCGGCGCCAAAAGGAGAAGCGAATGACGCCGCTGGTAGGAGGCGCCACCGTTGGTCCAAACGGGGAGCCAGCGCAGATCTCGTTGTCATCGTCGTATCGTGGGAACGCGGACGAGGCAGGTGGGGGGCTGATGATCGAAAGAGACGGGCTGTCCATACATGATGGTAGCTCCGGAGACTGCGGTGCTTACAGTCCGCCGCCGCATCACCCGACTGCTGCCGCTGCTGCTGCGGCTGCTGAATTGAAAGCATCAATGGGAACTCGTCAGTCTCCGCATCTCAGCTGCAATACGTCAGCATCAGGCAACAACGCTTCCGCTTATAATCCATCATCACTCCTGCAGCAGTCGTCATCCTTCTTCTTCCCCCCGTCTTCCTCTTCCACCTCCTCCTCCTCTTCTTCCTCTTCATCATCCTTGTCGTCGTCATCATCTTCCACCGCTTACTTACACACCGTGGCCAGCGGTAACTCATGTGTCGTCATGTCGTCTTCGTGCTATCATCGATCGCCCCATCACGAGGCACTTTCGCTCATGCTACAGAAGAACAACACGACTGAATCTCATATCTACTCCAGCAACGACAACGACAACATCATCAGCAACAACAACAACAACAACAACAACAATAGGCAGAACACTTAAAGAACAGCACTTACGATTGGACAGGTTTTCAGTTGTATTGTATATACTTCTCCAATTTTGTCAAATATTATAAATAAAGTTTCTGTTAACCAAAATCTTCTGCTTGTATATACTTCAGAGGGACGTAAAAATTATATTTATATACATGGGCTACATATTTTATTGCATTTGCTCAACCTAATCTAATCCAATCTGTTTTAATCTAATTTAATCTAAGCAATTCTATTGCTACACTGTAATAATGATCAAGGTACTGTAGCCATTTTGGGGCCGATATCGCTTGGTTTGTAACGCAGACAGTACGAGTTCCAGAGGGGTTCGAGAGTACGGAATCGTGAGTACGGGTGTGAGAGTAAGGATTCGAGAATACGGGTTTGAGGGTATATGGCTTTGAAAGTACGGGTTTGAGAGTACGGGTTTGAGAATACGGATTCGAGAGTACGGGTTCGACAGTATACGCCTACGGGTGTGAGAGTATATGGCTTTGAAAGTACGGGTTTGAGAGTACGGGTTCGAGAGTACGGGTGTGAGAGTATGTGACTTTGAAAGTACGGGTTTGAGAGTACTGGTTTGAAAGTACGGATTCGAGAGTACGTGTACGCGCCTCCTCCCCTGAGTCAGTTACTGTGTAGGGACCTTGAGGAAGTTCTTTAGTCATGACTGATCTATTGTGGCTGCTGTGGATTAGCCCGCCATCTGGCGCTCACTCAGTCCTTCATCATTTCGGAGTCTGCATATATACGATCAGTTTTGCATCCAAATGATCGATTACTGCTTAATCATTAGATAGTGCATTAGATAGTGGCGCTTAGTAAGTACATAAATAATAATAATAATTCGATGGTCACTGCTGAGCAAAATCGGGGTGCATGCCAAATCCGACAGTGAGTCCTGTCAAAGTTAAGAGTTAAATCCGAGAAGATACGAAAACAGCCAATATATATACGGAGGAAATGAGTCTAGATTAGACTAGATTAGATTTTTCTATTGATCATCATATAATATATAAACAATTACAGTATATGAAGAGATAGATAAGTTTCTAATCGAGATCTAAGATCAACGCAGACTGCAGAGCGAACACTTACGATGAAACATTATCAAACTATATGTAATTTTATTCACTAATCAAGCGGAAACAACATATACATATAACATGTATAGTAACATATGGAGTCAGATTCTTATACAGGCCAATATGCAATCCTAGTCTTGACCGCTTATAAACACGTGTTAAGATAACAATGCGCGCATACATAATACAGACCATCCGCCGGTATACATATATATGTACATATATACATATATGTATGCATATATGTACATATGTGTATATATGTGTAGGCTATATATGCATATATAGTTATTGGTTGTTACGATAGCATGCATACATAATGCAGACTGTATATGCATACATATATGTAAATAAATATGTATATACAGTATATGTATATATATATATACTTATATATGTACAGTTATCGGTTGTAGATTTATTGATGCGGATAGAGACTGTATTGTGGATTACCTCGCCATGGATCTGGCGCTCACTCAGTCCTCCATTATTTCGGGGTCAGCAAATGAGAAAGAACACAAAGTTGATATGAATGTTGAAAATGTGTCCGGTTGTCGTTGGACTGCTGTGGCAGATACAGCCGAATTAACCTTTGACCTCGAACCAAGAGAATTTCTCTATATATAGAGGCATGCAAATAATAATATTACTTTAGCCTTCATCTTTTACAAACTTTACATACGCCCCCCTGCACGAATATCCTCTAAATAATTGCGTAGCACAGAGTTAGAGTTATAATTAGAGTCTTAAATGTCTAAATAATCCAAAAAAATGCTAAATTGGCATGATAAATTAACTCCATAGAAACAGAAGTATAGCTATACTGCTGCTATATGCATCGCTATGGGCAACATGTATTGTCAAAACATTATTATACATTCTTATTGACTTCTTAAGAGTTGACTTAACCAGTCGTATTGGCCTACTTATATTGATTATAACAAGTGATCATTTGCATTTATATATATTATATATTATATGTTTGTATATATATATATATCACGCTTAATCTCATCAGGACAAACTTAAGATCAGCTTCAGTTGTTCGTTTGACCATGCAGCTGTTTGTCTCTGCATCTGTATACCAAAGAAAGACTTTTGGTTCCATGCCTTTTTACCCTCTGCATGGTTCATGGTTGATACCTCCAGGGGGTTCACTACAACCGGCGTGCAATGCGGGACCCTTCTCTTTCTTTTAAATCTTTTCGCAGACACGTGAAGAATGAGCGCAATATGAATATCTGACTAATATATATATATATAGTTAGATAAATAGATAGATAGATAGATAGATAGATAGATAGATAGATAGATAGATAGATAGATAGATAGATAGATAGATAGATAGATAGATAGATAGATAGATAGATAGATAGATAGATAGATAGATAGATAGATAGATAGATAGATAGATAGATAGATAGATAGATAGATAGATAGATAGATAGATAGATAGATAGATAGATAGATAGATAGATAGATAGATAGATAGATAGATAGATAGATAGATAGATAGATAGATAGATAGATAGATAGATAGATAGATAGATAGATAGATAGATAGATAGATAGATAGATAGATAGATAGATAGATAGATAGATAGATAGATAGATAGATAGATAGATAGATAGATAGATAGATAGATAGATAGATAGATAGATAGATAGATAGATAGATAGATAGATAGATAGATAGATAGATAGATAGATAGATAGATAGATAGATAGATAGATAGATAGATAGATAGATAGATAGATAGATAGATAGATAGATAGATAGATAGATAGATAGATAGATAGATAGATAGATAGATAGATAGATAGATAGATAGATAGATAGATAGATAGATAGATAGATAGATAGATAGATAGATAGATAGATAGATAGATAGATAGATAGATAGATAGATAGATAGATAGATAGATAGATAGATAGATAGATAGATAGATAGATAGATAGATAGATAGATAGATAGATAGATAGATAGATAGATAGATAGATAGATAGATAGATAGATAGATAGATAGATAGATAGATAGATAGATAGATAGATAGATAGATAGATAGATAGATAGATAGATAGATAGATAGATAGATAGATAGATAGATAGATAGATAGATAGATAGATAGATAGATAGATAGATAGATAGATAGATAGATAGATAGATAGATAGATAGATAGATAGATAGATAGATAGATAGATAGATAGATAGATAGATAGATAGATAGATAGATAGATAGATAGATAGATAGATAGATAGATAGATAGATAGATAGATAGATAGATAGATAGATAGATAGATAGATAGATAGATAGATAGATAGATAGATAGATAGATAGATAGATAGATAGATAGATAGATAGATAGATAGATAGATAGATAGATAGATAGATAGATAGATAGATAGATAGATAGATAGATAGATAGATAGATAGATAGATAGATAGATAGATAGATAGATAGATAGATAGATAGATAGATAGATAGATAGATAGATAGATAGATAGATAGATAGTCTATAGGCTGCATGATGTAATGTTGCAGATTATACACAAAGCTGTTGATGCATATTATAAAAGAAATCATTTGGATGCAGTACTGGTCGAATATATGTATACACAAGCAAGGTTTTGATTACATAAGCTCTATATATGTAAATAGGGCCTATATATAGGGCCTATATATTGGGTCTATATATAGGGCCGATATGTAGTGGGTCTATATATATAGGTGGCCTATAAAATCATAACCTTGCTCGTACATATATACGATCAGTTTTTCATTCAAATGATTTCTTTTATAATATTCATAAACAGCTTATAGGGTATAATATCATATCATATACGCGCTAAGAATCCCAGCAAACCGACGAAACCCTCCCGCATTAAGACCCTCAGTCAAGAACGTAAAGCGTGCGTAAAGAAAGAAGTAAGATCTGTGTAAAGGTATACAAACGACACCAAAGCAACTAAAACACGTTAAAATGTTCAGAAAAAATCGAGCGATAGACCGGAGAGATTATAAGCCAAGTCAAGTTTGCAGATCAACGAACTCTGTTATTTGTTATCATATCGTGACATCTCAGCTGAGTTCTGGACTCAAGGAGCAGCAAAATCGTGATTTGCCATACGAGCCAGACTACACCTTTAGACTTGTTTTTCGTGGGTACCTATTCAACTGTAAGTAGTTCGCTGATTCACATGTATAGGCCCATTTTCACACTTTCTGGACAAGTCACTTCGTCCGTAAATATTACTCCCTTGAAAGCAGATATATAGAATTCGATAACAACTTATCGATTCTGCTTTGCAGACTTGTTTTCGAAACTCCTACATCCAAGTCCGGGTTCAAACCTCGGGCTAGTAGAGGGTCCGTGCACGGAGACCTTAAATGGCGTGGCGCCCATTCAAACGGGCAGCGGTGGTGAAGGATCTCACCCGATAAATTCATTGCAAAATAAGTAGGGTCGAGGCCATACGGTCGCTATAGAAAAACATTTACATTTACATTTCTGAAAGTTCGCTATATAAATCCTATACATTTACATTTCTGAAAGCCCAAGTTAATTCGAGTCCGCGGGTCCTTGATTCCCGAATCGGATAGAATCAGATCATACCAGATTAGCTAGAGCATAGATTAGGCCTATATGAGATTATGTTAGATCGTGATAGATTAGATTAAGCCTATATGAGATTGTGTTAGAACGTGTTAGATTAGATTAAGCCTATATGAGATTATGTTAGATTAGATTAGATTCAGTCAGATTAGTTAGCGTCCACGCGCGCAGTTGGAGGGTTATGCTGTAGATGATGCTCCCTCTAAGAGTACAAAGACATCGTTCTGCAGGCGACGCTACTGTGGCATCGCAGACACACAGCTGCTGCTGCTGGCAGTTGAAATGCTGATGCTGCTTGGCTATACAGACAAAAGCTGTTGCGTCTGCAGCCGTTCCATCTCCAGGGTATTGGAACTAATGTTCCAGGGCTCGATCTAATTTGCATTGTTTTACGAAACGCCGTGAGAGACGCGCCATCTTCCGTTGAATTATTTTATCGTCCAACTGCAGCAAGAAGTCTCAACAAGAACAGACAGCTGCAGCTTAAACTCAAAAAGTATTTTCATTCCATACAGTGACTTTTGCAGCCATTTTAGGAAGATTCTTAAAGGGCGCCATTACACAAGCATATGAATATATTGATACATACCCAGTCAAATGTGTTCGTGGATAACCTTGATGTATGTATGTATCTATGTATGTATGTATGTATGTATGTATGTACGTATGTATGCATGCATGTATGTATGTATGTATGTATGCATGCATGCATGTATGTATGTATGAATGTATGTATGTATGTGTGTATTATGTATGCATGTATGTATGTATGTATGAATGTATGTATGTATGTATGTATGCATGTACAGTATGTATGTATGTATGAATGTATGTATGAATGTATGTATGTATGTATGAGTGTATGTATGCATGTATGTATGTATGCATGCTTGTATGTATGCATGCTTGTATGTATGCATGCTTGTATGTATGTATGTATGTTTGTATGTATGTATGTATGTATGTGTATGTATGTATGCTTGTATGTATGCATGCTTGTATGTATGTATGTACGTTTGTATGTATGTATGTATGTATGTATGTATGTATGTATGTGTAATATGAGCCTTGATTTGTCTGTTGTGATGTTTGACTTCGGACTTCAGATGATAAATCTCAGTATCTATGAGAATTGCGGTTCTTGCAGTCATTTATCGACACCGTCCTTTGTAGCTTAATTAGGAGACGGATGAATGGAGGAGAGAAAATAGGCTCAAAAAGGAGAATGAGAAGCAAAGAAAGAAAGACATACAGAAGACAGACATGTAGAAAGAATTAAAGAAATGAAAAAAATGAAAAAGGAAGAAAGAACGAATGAATGAGAGGAAGAATATTGTAAAGAAGAAAACTGGAAGAAACGAAGGAAGAAACGAAGGAAGAATAACAGATTAGAGAAACAAGTGAAAGAAAAAGGAATGAAGCAACAAACGAAATAATAAATGAAGGAAAATCGAGAAGAAAGAAGAAACAATGAAAGAGGGAGAAGAGATGAAAGGAGCGTCGTATACAGGATGAAAGAGAGACAGACAGAGAGAGAGGGACAGAGAGAGACAGAGACAGACAGAGAGAGAGACAGAGAAAGACAGAGACAGAGGGAGAGACAGAAACAGAAACAGATAGATAGACAGATAGATAGATAGATAGACAGATAGACAGACAGACAGACAGATAGATAGATAGATAGATAGATAGATAGATAGATAGATAGATAGATAGATAGATAGATAGATAGATAGATAGATAGATAGATAGACAGACAGATAGATAGATAGATAGATAGATAGATAGATAGATAGAGAGAGAGAGAGAGAGAGAGAGAGAGAGAGAGAGAGAGAGAGAGAGAGAGAGAGAGGAGTGAATGGATGGTGATTGAGCGAAGGAGGAAAGGAGACACAGGGAGGGATGGAGGCAGGCATGAAGACGGTGGGAAGATCGTGGCAGAGGGAGGCACTGGGATGGAACATTTAGTTCCGAATGGCTTGTTGCTATTCAGCGAATGTTTTCAAGTGGCCAACCGGTGGTTGCGGCGGTGTCCAGCTGGTGGGAATCTGGGGGTGGGTGAGTGGGTGGATGGGTGGCGAGGAGGAGGAGGAGGATCAGGTGGTAGGACTGTGGCGGCCAACAACGCCTCCGATGACCGGAGGTGGGGCGGATATAGCACATGCGTCTCATTTGGTCGGGACCTGTAAGTTGTCATCTGGGACCATAGCTTCTGATTCTATGGGTGACTACGGCGACAGGATTGGGTAATTAAAAGAATGTGGTTTATGGGGCATTTTGGTTACGCCTGTCTCAGTCACGTCTTCCTTCCATCCACCCAACCAACCACCATCGCTGCCTCGTCAGCCTCTCTGGCGAACTGGCTGCAGGCTTCCTTCTCCTGTCACCCTCGTGTCTCCTATTCCTCCTCTTGTTCTTTCTTCTCATTCCCTTTCACTTCCCCTCCTCTTCTTTCTTCTCCTTCTCCTCGCCTCCTCTTCTTCCTCCTCCTTCTCCTTCTCGCCCCCTCCTCGTATTCCTTCTCCTCCTCCTCACCTCCTCTTCTTCCTCCTCCTTCTTCTCCTCTCCTCTTCTTCCGTCTTATTCTCTTCCCCTCCTATTCTGTTTCATCCTTTTCTTCCCTCCTTGTCTTCCTCCTCCTTCTCCTCCCCTCGTTATTCTCCACTTTCTCTTTCTCCTCTATATTTTCCTTATCTCCGTCCTCCTTCTCATCCGTTTTATTGCTCATCTTCCACTTCGTTTCCTCCTCTTCCTCCTTTCTCCTCCTCATCCTTGTTCTCCTTTCCTTCCTCGGCTACTCCTCCTCCTCCTGCTCTTCCTCCTCTTCTTCCTAATCTTCTTCCTTCTTCTTTCCTCCTCTTCCTCCTAATCTTCTTCCTTCTTCTTTCCTCCTCTTCCTCTTTATCTTCTTCCTTCTTCTTTCCTCCTATTCCTCCTAATCTTCTTCCTTCTTCTTTCCTCCTCTTCCTCCTAATCTTCTTCCTTATTCTTTCCTCTTCTTCCTCCTCTTCCTCCTAGTCTTCTTCCTCCTTCCTTCCTCTTCTTCCTCCTCTTTCTCCTAATCTTCTTCCTCATTCTCTCCTCCTCCTGCTTCTCTTCCGTATCTCTCCTCTCCGCCACATTCTATTCCAACGCAGCGAAAAGGTCTTCATTACTCCATTACCACTGTCTTGTGCCTAGCGATGCCACTTAGCTGCTGCAGCTGCTGCAGACGTTGCTCTGTCGCTGCAGCCAGCTCAAGATAGCATCCATTTGGATGCCATTGTTCTCTTTCGGTGACTTCAGATGGCATCCATGAGAATCGAGTGCCATAGGACATTCTTGGCGTCGAATGCCTGTCTGTCTCGTATAAGATATAATTGTATTCAGCAATTTGTATAGCGCCGCTTCAGAGAAACTAACCACTGCTCACTGCGCTAGTCTAAAAGACATCAAAGTTCATTAACAACAAAACCTTATCTATACTTTTCCTTTACCTTACCAGGTTTACCTTATCTCTCCTTATACTAGTGATCACCAACCTTTTTCAAGCCAGGGGCCACCCTAGGAAACTCCAAAGTAAGCAGGGACCGCCATAACTTTTTTTAATTCAAAAACTGATTGTTGGTAATGTTGTACTACAAAAACTAGTGACTATATAGTATGTTGGCCAGTTTTATACTGCTGTTTGGAACTAAAGTGTTCTTTCGGTTGTTTGTCCACTGGTTGGTGACTACTGTCTTATACCATACCTTACCTTACTACTAAACTAGTCTACCACTGAGCATTAAATTGCTAGGGGACGGATGCGTCAGTAGCGCCCCTAGCGACCGACAGGCGCCGATGAGTCTAATTCGGCTGATGGCTGGAGGAGTTGTGAAGTATTGTCTTGCAGTGAAACAGAGTGAGAGATCGTTTCTCGCTGACCTCTGGTGACCCATAGCGGATACGTTCCGGCTGTACTGGTTTCAACCCGCAATATTGTCTCGCCTATGGAATGAAATGGTTGTTGCGACTTGTGATCAAGAGCCGTCTCGCTTGCGACCTCTTGCGACCGAGAACTGAAGAGGACGATGTATATTGTAGAATTCCGACAAAACGGACGTCATAGGATACATGCACAAGTCTTCCGAACTCCGGTTTCGTACCTTGGACCGCTGATTAAAAGAGTGTTAGCTAAACGCCTAACAATTTGGCAGTCAATGTAAGACCACTACTGTAGTTCATGGTTTCAGGGATTTTATCGTTTGATAAAATTCTTCTGCGATTTTGGAATGCGATTTTGCTTACACTCAACGATAACGGCGCTACAGAAGTTACCACAGTAGATAAGATCGGATTAGAAGGCTAATTTTGCGTCATCAAAATCTAATCAGGACGAGCATCCTTTACGTTTTGTTGAACTGTGCTGCTCATCCAAGAGCAGCTTCAACGATGCTTAAGAGTTTATTCTACAGCAATTCAAACTAATGTCTTTTATCTCCGCCCCCAGTAAGGGGCTTGTCTATAAGCGACCGTTGGGCAGATGCATGGGGACAGTTTAAGGAGCCCCTTTAATAGAGGGTTGAGCAGCTGTGTCCGTTGCCTCTGTTATGCCAGTCATGCGTGAGTAAGAACTAGTCGACTGATTCCCTTGAGGTGCTCGATGGACTGACCTTCAGACCGGAACTTGTGGGTGTACTTAGAGGAGTGTGCAGCAATCCAGTCCGGCAGGCAACGACCTCCAAGATATTGGCTGCTATTCTGAACGCAGAACAATGCTCAGCACAGAAAAAAACATGACAGACAGACAGACAGACAGGCAGACCAGGCAGGCAGGCAGGCAGGCAGACAGACAGACACTGACTCACTGACAGACACAGACTGATTGGTTGTCGTGTCTGTTACTGGCTTACTAGCTGATTGATTGATTGATTGAGTGAGTGAGTGACTAGCTGGCTGGCTGACTGACTGACTGACTGACTGAATGAATGAATGGATGAATGAATGAATGAAGGAGTGACTGACCGATAGACACACCGAGAGGCAAGCATATACTGGGTGAGGGAGATAGAGATAAAGATTTGGATTGAGAGAGAGAGAGAGAGAGAGAGAGAGAGAGAGAGAGAGAGAGAAAGAATGAGAGAGATAGAGAGAGAGACAGACAGACAGACTGACAGAGAGAAAGAAGAGATACCCAGTGAGACACACACACTAAGACACAGACATTGAGACAGACCTACAGGGCTAATATTGATTCAACCGTCTGTTGCTGTCCCTGAGACTGAATGCTCGAGATTGATCGATGGCGCTCCACACTCTCGTAAATCAACATCACCCACTGATTCAATCGTATCCCTAAGAGTACGAGGCAGGGTGGGGGAAGAGGAGGAAGAAGAGGAAGAAGAGGAAGGAATGAAGGAGGAAGAAGCGGATGAAGATGATACGACTATTAGAAGGAGAAGGAAGTGAAGACAGAAGAAGGAAGTGGAAGAAAAGGAGGCTTATGAGTAGGAGGAAAAGTGATTATTAGGAGGATAGGCGAGTGAAGGAGGATGAGACAGTGAAGAAGAGGAATAAGAGGATAAGGAAGTGAAACAGAAGGAGAGAGTGAATGAAGCGGAGTAGCTGAAGGAAGAGGAATAGGAGGAGCAAGAGATGGAGAGGAGGTGTAAGAATGAAGTAGAAGTGAGGAAGTAGGAGGATGAGGACGTGAAGGAGAGGATTAGCGATAGGAAAAAGAGTAGGTGTAGATGGAGTGGGATGAGGAACGACGACGACGATGCTACAGTTGCTGATGATGATGACAATGATGATGTTGATGATACTGCCGCTGCTGCTGTTGCTAATGATGATATTGATGATGTTGATGATGACAATGATGATGATGATAATGATGCCGCTGCTGCTGCTGCTGTTGCTAATGATGATATTGATGATGTTGTTGATGATGATGATGATTTGATGCTGGTGCTGATGATGCAGCTGCTAACGATGAATGATATTGATGATAATGATGATGATGATGACAACGATGACGACGACGACGATGATGAACAGTCCCTTAAGCTAACCCCGAGATGCAATCGTGAGTCCAAAGCGTTAGCGGCTTCATTTATCTTATTTCGGCGTACGAGGGGGCGGGTGGCCAACCCTTCCTCGTCGCCTGATAAACTGCTCAACCAATCCACAAATTCAACTAAGCTTATACGACCAATAATTGTCTCTTTCTTCGAAATCGCCGACTGTATGCTCGTCCTGTGCGGTGCTCGATAATTAGTGATCGTTTGCGGCCATTTCTCAGCAGCTGGGAACGACCCCTATTTCTTCTGCGCCCTTGCTACACCTAACAATGGGGACTTGGACGTCAGGACGGATGGGTGCCTTGCGAGCACCCACGATACATCAATGGCGATTGATTATCTAATTATATCGAATTAGTTGCGATTCCACTTTGCCCGGTCGGTTTCATGAGGAGAATTACCTCCATGTGCAAATATTCCATTGGTCCAGACGGCATGATAGCCCGTTGCAGATCATTAATACATGGGGACAGCTTATAGAACAACATCACTCTTTACAAACGTATAACTTATGTACAGACAGACAGACAGACAGACAGACAGACAGACAGACAGACAGACAGACAGACAGACAGACAGACAGACAGACAGACAGACAGACAGACAGACAGACAGACAGACAGACAGACAGACAGACAGACAGACAGACAGACAGACAGACAGACAGACAGACAGACAGACAGACAGACAGACAGACAGATAAATAGGTAAGTAGGTAGGTAGATAGATAGACAGACAGACTGACGGACAGAACATGATTTTGCAGTTAATCTTGATACTACTTCTGACAATCTCTTCTACATAATACAATCCACATATTTGTTTCTTCCATTCCCTCCGTTCTCCACTTCCACATTGCCTTTCTCGTCTCCAATTTTACAACCTCATCTTCCGTATCGCTTCGTCCTCCTCCTCCTCCTCCTCTCTCTCTCTCTCCTGCTCTTTCTCCTTCTCCAGATCCTCCTCCCACTCTTCTTCCTCTCCTCTTTGGCTGCCTTGTTCTACCCTTGCTTCTTCTTCCACTTCTTTCTCCTCCACCTTCTCCTCCTTCTCGTACTCCTAATTCTTCCTGCTTGTCCTCCTTCTCTTCTCCGCTCCTCTTCCATCGCCTTCTTCTCCTCCCTTCTTTTCCCTCTTCCGCCACTTCTTCCGTCCATTTCTCCTCCTTCTCTCCCTCCTCTTCCGTCGCAATCCTACCCTTCTTTTCCTACCCGCCTCATCTTCCCCTTCCGGCGTCTTGTTATCCTCATTTTCCTACTCCTCCGCCTCTTCCTCTTTATTCCCCCTCCTCTCCCTCCTCCACACTCCATCGGTTGTAATCGACGTGTGGACAGAACTACCGACGAATTGGGTCCATTCTCCATCCGCAGCAGCATCAGCATCAGCAGCAGCATAGCATCTCGGCGGAGGTTACGGTCACTTTACGGCTGACCGGCGCGATTTACTTATCGACGCGGCGCTGAGCGATATTTCAACGTTTAAGCCGTCGATGGGGATTAACGCCCCTGAAAAATGGCCGTGGGTCGACCCGAACCGGGCGATTGGACGCCCTTCCCCGCGGGTCGGTCGGTCCGCGGGTCGGCGGGAGCCTGGGGTACGGAGGGGACAACGAGATGCGGCGGCCGATCGATGCGAGATAGAGGCGGGAATTCATTTGCACAATTACCTCCTCGCGAGTCTGACATGCTGATGGATTAAACTCACCCGCCATTACACGACCCCGATTGCGTCCTTCCCTTGGAAGATAATGTCTCGATGCTCTGCCTCTGCAGCAGCAGCAGCCGAAGACGACGACGACGACGACGGCTCACGGCGTGATGATAAGTCGGCGCCGAACAGAGAGATGCCACGGCTGCGGAGGACGAAATACGAACCATATATATATATATATATATATATATATATATATATATATATATATATATATATATATATATATATATATATATATATATATATATATATATATATATATATATATATATATATATATATATATATATATATATATATATATATATATATATATATATATATATATAATGTCTCAATGTCTTCATATATATACATATATATGTATATATGTGAACATATACCCTGATGGCTGTACTTTTATATGTCTTTATGTGTGTCAGTAAAGAATATATGTATGTATGCATGTATATACATATATATATACATATATATATACATATGTATATTTTCTGACACACATAGACATATATAAAAGTACAGCCTTCAGGATATATATATTCACACACACACAAACACACACTCACACACACATATATATATATACATATGAATGCATAAGGACTGTAATTCATCTATATTATATCTTAGGACTGTATATTTCAGTGATATATATTTTTTCGTCTATGGGCCAAACTCATAAAGCAGCAATGCTGGAGGGGTGGCAGAGGAAAGTAGGCCTCTTCGTGCGAAGGCAGTAACAATGAAGATAAGATCACGTTGCAGCCGAAGACACAGACTTCTATCATGAGTTTTAGGTTCTGCCACCAACTGTGGTAGCGTTGAGATTCTGTTTCTCGTTGTACCTTTACATCGTTTATTAGAGATTCACTTTCAATCAGTGTTCGTAGTAACGCGAGAGAGATTCTAGTTCAGTTGTGGAGCAAGCGACCTAGTCTATACGACAAACTTTTAGATTACTCTACCCATAACGATTACTGTAGCGCCAGAAGACGCTAGTCTATCTTCTCTACATTCTGCTACGACCTTTCTGCATGACGTCTGAACTCCGACTCCTTCTCGATGTGCGAATCTCTCCTCCTGACGAGACTCACGTGCAGTTCTCCTAGTCTGCACCTTGATCTTGGTCAAACGGCCGAGCAGTCCTCCTCTTCTGGTCTTCTCTGCGGATTGACTGACTGACCCCTGTGTGCAGTCTGCGAGCTCTTTTCTACCTGAATCCTCTGAACTCTGGGCGCATTCCTTCTGGGCCGGTCAGTACCCAAGACCCGAGCTGTCATCAGCTGTCGTGTGCCTTTTGGTTCTGATTCTCCGAAGTCAATTGTATAGCTGTGGACATCCGTCTGGCTATCACGTGGACCTCTCGTGCTTAGCTGCAAAGCCCCCTGATGTACCTGGAGATTGCTTGCTACCTGTGGATTGCTCAGCTTACCCCAGCGGAATCCTTTTGACTAAGCTACACTCCTGCATTCTATAGCTCACCTGCATTGCTACCAACAATAGCCCTTCCGCACAGCGTAACTTGCGGCCCGTCCGTTTCTAAGAATCTGACCTCTGTAGCTTGCGGCTACTGGCTAGCTGTCTTGCTGCTCTGAACTAAGGTCCTAATAAATCATTCGCCTCACTGCCTACGCACTGGCCAGCAACGACTACTGAGTAAGTCTGGTAATCTGCTGACGACTACTACTACTTTACTTACTTACAAATATACCTGAACTAGCTCGGTTATACTTCTATACATCGTCATGTTGACAAGACTGCTTGTGACTCAATTCTAAGTGTATGTTCTACTTACTTACACGACAGTATCTCGACTGCCAATGATTCTCATCATCCTCTAAAACACATCGGATTCTGATTTACTGACCCTGAACGCATAGTAAGTGCAACAAAGGTGCTCTGGTGACTTCAACTACACAAAGGTATCACGGGAAGTCACCCGAACTTCACTGGACGCCTGGATAGCTACATTGGTCAACGCGAACGTCAAGGCGCCTCTGTACTCTTTGATGTGCGATACATGGGACATGATTGTAACCGTAACTGCACATTTATATAGCGCTTCTTCAAAAAATCTTATCAGAGGTGCGCTCGACCGAACAACACAAGATCGAATACCTCGCATGTCGGAACCAATGGCGAAGTAGATGTAAATGTAAACGTTTTGCTGTAGCGACTGTTTGGCCTCGACCCTCCTTAGTTTTCAACGAATTAATCCGGTGAGATCCTTTACCACCGCTGCCCGTTTGAATGGGCGTCACGCCATTTAAGGTCCCCGTGTAGGGAAATCTAATCTGAGATTAAAATCTCTTCAATAAACCACTACCGAGACGCGAACCGGCATCCTCATATAGAAACGGAGAAAGGAGCAGGATATCATGTTGCTAGGAGATCATGTTGCTAGGAGATCATGTTGCAAGAAGATCATGTTGCTAGGAGATCTTGGTGCAAGGAGATCATGTTGCTAGGAGATCTTGTTGCTAGGAGATCATGTTGCAAGGAGATCACACTGGAAGGAGACATTGTTGCACCCTGCTCTGGAAGATATGTGATGATACTATGAGAAGTGACGTGATATGTATCGTGATATATGTGATATCATGATATGTGATACACAATATACAAAACAGATAAGTACTCAGTGTGCAAAAAAGATCGGCTGTCAACACAACATAGTAGCACCACAGAAACTGCCGCACATAAAAGCGACGATGATTGGTTGAGACGAGGCCTCGACCTACTTTGCTGCCCTGTAAATTAAATCAGAGGAATTAATCTTGCCCAGACTTAACGCCTTCCAGGCGATCGCCAATCTCTTCCTTCTATCAGTGGAACCTGGTAAAACAATTGGAATGCGGGAGATCCTGTTGACCGCGGACGACCTTTCCAGGACAATCTCCACTCCCGCACTGAGGTACATGTATAGATGCGTGGACTCCTGATCCTTCTTTCTTTCGGAAAATCAGTGCCTGGATTTCAACTACAGGCGGCTTATATAGACGCGATCTTGAAACTACGATACACTGTTTTATCCGTTAAAAGCACTGTTCAAATCAATTCCGATCCAATCTAATAATAATAATTATTATAATTATAATAAGTACCTTTGGCATACAAAAATATAAAAAAATATAATAATAATATTATTATTATTATTATTAATAATTTAAATAATAATAATAAAAATTATAATAATAATAATTTAAATAATACTA
>OZ029928.1:14021301-14136301 GCA_964023275.1 Norana najaformis
CGACAAACAGCCGGCCAGCATCGACAAATAGGCGGCCAGCATCGACTCGCAACGGGCCAGCATCGTCTCGCAGCGGGCCAGCATCGACACGCAGCCGGTCAGCATCGACAAACAGCCGGCCAGCATCGACAAATAGGCGGCCAGCATCGACTCGCAACGGGCCAGCATCGTCTCGCAGCGGGCAAGCATCGACTCGCAGCCGGTCAGCATCGACTCGCAGCGGGCCAGCATCGACAAATAGGCGGCCAGCATCGACTCGCAGCCGGTCAGCATCGACAAACAGGCGGCCAGCATCGACAAATAGGCGGCCAGCATCGACTCGCAGCGGGCCAGCATCGACACGCAGCCAGTCAGCATCGACAAATAGGCGGCCAGCATCGACTCGCAGCCGGTCAGCATCGACAAACAGCCGGCCAGCATCGACAAATAGGCGGCCAGCATCTACTCGCAACGGGCCAGCATCGTCTCGCAGCGGGCCAGCATCGACACACAGCCGGTCAGCATCGACAAATAGGCGGCCAGCATCGACTCGCAGCCGGTCAGCATCGACAAACAGCCGGCCAGCATCGACAAATAGGCGGCCAGCATCGACTCGCAACGGGCCAGCATCGTCTCGCAGCCGGTCAGCATCGACTTGCAGCCGACCAGCATCGGCACACAGCCGGTCAGCATGGACTCGCAGCATGCCAGCATCGACTTGCAACCGACCAGCATCGACACGCAGCCGGTCAGCATCGGCACATATGCGTTATAGAAGTCATTAGATTAGATTTTTGACGATACTCCAGGAATTTACCACGCGGGTTTTTAAGCCTTATTGATTTGCATTGGGAGAAATCAACCTGGATCACTTCGGTCGGCCTCCCTTGGACTCCTGACTGTGCCTCATATGCGTACTGCTACAGCGCAGTCTAGAAGGTTTGCCTATGTTGGACCTAATAGCTGGATCGCCTTTCCCGTGACCTCCGGCTTGAATTCCTCAGTTTGTCTCTTCCGCAGTTTCGCAAGCGCCTGAAGTCTGTATTATTTGATAGTGGTCTCACTGGTTCGTGTCGGGAGCGCCTCTGATGAGTCTATTCTTGAAGATGCGCTTTATAAATGTCAGATTACAATTACAATTACATGTGTACGATCGTTGGCAACTGCACAAAGGGTCGTCCATTAAAGATGTCCGTAAAGGGCGGAAAATGGGGTCACCCAAATGCAGACAAGCGGGGGCCTATGCCCAAATGAGTGTGTCCAAATCTAAATTGTTATTTCTGCACACTCTGTACCTTAAACACCAACGTCAGTCAGACAGCAGTCTGTACCACATTGGATCTAATTAGATTAGATCTAATTGCTGGATGCAGCAGTATCAAAGTAACTCACTTCATAGCTCAGTTAGCCCTGCAAGATCAATGGGGAAGCCCAATCCATATGCCTTAGTGCTCCGTTGGAGTGCGGACGTCGGCAAAGAGGATGGGCGGTAATGCCAAATACGGACAAATGCAGAGAAGAGTAGGGAGGGTCGATTGTAAGTCTTTGCTCTAATGTCCTCTATGGACGATCGAAAATACAAACTAGAGATAATCTTAATATAAGTTTAACTTGTTCTGATCGTCTTTTCTTTCATACAATGCAAATTTACAGGCTTTTAGTTTAGGCTAAAAAGATATGCATTCTTACACAGAGCATAGATCAGGTCTCAAATGTTGCTGCTCACGCGGTAGGCCAATGCGCGCACGACGAAAAAAAATAGAGGGAACATTGGTAAGTAAGTTGAAACAGTTAAGATGATTTCATTTTAAAGTTGTAAAACGTACATTAACTGATATAAAACGTTATTCCTGCCACCTATCATAAAACGGTGCAGCACGGTGGTCTATCGGTAACACGTTTGGTCAATGATCATGCGGTTGCGGGTTCGACTCCGTGTAATAACCCTGGGCAAGTTGTTTGCGCACACCATGCCTCTGTCGCCAAGCAGTATAAATTGGTACCGGCGTAAGCTGGGAAGTAAACGGTAAGTCCTAAGATGCGCTGGCCCCGTATCCGGGACCTTAGGATTCGTCCATTGTCGGCTCAAAGGTCTAAAGAAAAGGAAACGAGCGCCTCCCCAACGTCTCACTTGTGGGTTATGGGATAGTCTTCATCATAAAACCACGTCCGCTGTAATTGAAATCCAATTCCTTTTGTACTCTGGAGTCGAACGCGGAAACCGCGATTGTAATGCAAGTTGTAGAGCTCACGGATCGACGAGACATCCACGCATTCGCGCGCTACGATTCCATTAAATCGTTTCGGATCGGATGCACGTCCAGTCCGACTTTGCCCGGGTGCCATCAAACGAGATAGGGACATGAATCACGCCGCGGATCTTGTCATACAGGGCGACCCCGGAGGTGATAAGACGAGATCCCCGGAATGCCAAGGAAGTCAACAAACAGGACATACGTAGTCGAAGCAGATCGTTGGATATTTGGCCGTAATTGACCCACATTTATCGAGCCGCCGTCCGCTGGTCACCGGGCTCGCAAAGCCGCCGACTGCAAATGAACCCCTGGCAAAGCCGTAACGTTGAGCGACCTTACACGGTGTGGTTCCAGACCGGTTCAGAGGCGAAGACGGTTCCCGGCTCCGCCCAATTTTGCTACAACAGCATTCTTTGAACAAGTGACGGAAGCTGTATCGATACACTTGGTGGACGAGTGCGTACCTTCGACTGGTCCCTCGTGGACGGTCACCTAACACGAGTCCTGCTCCGGCCACTCCTGTAAACGGGATATGTCTTAACTATGTCGTGACTGAATATCAAAGCGAAGAAATCCAAAAAGCGCAAGGGTAACGGCCTGGAGTGACTAGTACTCTCCTAAGGTAGTACCACAAAGTGAGACGAAGTTCAAAGTGTCGCGTGCAAACCCGGCAAATCCGCAACATTGAATGACTACACGCATTTCTCACAACCCACCCTAACAGCTCCTCTCCCCCTTTTCTCTATGGTCTTCTGGCAACCGGACTTGGCTCTTGACATGGCATCTTTTGGACAGCCTCACTGACTTGACGCAGCACTCGTGAATAAGCTGGTCCTCTGCGCTTAGCTTTGAAGTAACGCTTTTGAAATTTTGAGTTTACGATTACGATTACGAGTGTGGTGGAAAATCGGTTTCGGGAGAAGATTGTTCTGACTTGGCCAGATTTTGGCACAATATAGTGAGGCAAATTTTAAGGTAGGCCGATCATGTTGCCTTCATAGACTATCTCTTCCCCTCTCAGTGTTCCGGAGGCGCCTGAAGACTGTACTGTTCCAGAGTGATTTTATTTTTTCGGATCGGAAGCACCTCTGTTGAGTTTATCCCCTAAGCGGCGCTTAATAATTCTCAAATTATAATTCAATTACACTTGACAGCAGAATCTGATATTAAACAATATTTTAGTAAGTGGAAAAATACAAGCCCAAGCAGTCTCCACTCACACAGTCACAGTTAGAAAAAAATCATGATTTAGACGCACGAAGCAGCAGCGTACAATATCCACAGAACAGTTCTATTTTTAGAAGCAAAATCTCCGCCTCCTGATCACGTGAACCAATCGCAATATTTTTCGAAATTGTTTTCGCCTGGTCCTAATTTTGCCTCACACCGGCCGAACGACTAAACCCAATTCGTTGGGAGGGGCTCACACTCGACCGAACCAGGTGGGGGATCGAATACCGCTTGCTGTGAACAATGCACTGTCGGCATTCCGCCACAGAACGACTGTCCAACCGACCGAAGGGGCGAAGAAGGGAGCTTAGGAGAACAGATGCCGATCGCAAACAAAACTGCGAATTAAAATTCCCGAATTACCGGGAGTTGAGTGGGCAGCCTCGGTCGCCGGTAAGATAACCGTCGTACATAACCGACTTAATGGCCACGCAGAATTACAACTCAGATTGGACAGCGAATGACAAACTCTGTCGTATGCTGCAGTTAAAACGAAAAAGCACACGGCCTATACACAGACCGGTTAAATGCGTTTGGACGTCCAAGGGGCAGAAGAAGGAGAACAGATGCCGATCGTAAAAATGCACAAAGTAATACTGACAATATCGGGGACCGGTATCGTGGACCGGCCGGAGGGCGTGATTTCTTTAGAGGCGCTTGAATTCTCTTGCTCAAGGCAGAAACTTAAAAATGCACGAAATACCCTTTACCTATTCCCCGTTTAACGGTTTTATGTTAGCCATAGTTGAATGGATTCTATCGCTCTAGGTAGAAACTGTAAAAATGCACAAAGTAATACACAAATACCCTTAATTACCTAAGGGATAAGATTAGGGTAACAGTTAGTTTTAGGGTTATTTCAGTTCAACCAATCTCGGCACACCTACAACAACCAGTTGAAAATCACGGTGCCACGCCTTTCGATGTCTTTCCTCTGCCTCTAATCTAATCCAATATAATCCATTCTAGTCTAATTCAATCTAATCTAATCCAATCTAATCCATTCTAGTCTAATTCAATCTAATCTAATCCAATCTAATCCATTCTAGTCTAATTCAATCTAATCTAATCCAATCTAATCCATTCTAGTCTAATTCAATCTAATCTAATCCAATCTAATCCATTCTAGTCTAATTCAATCTAATCTAATCCAATCTAATCCATTCTAGTCTAATTCAATCTAATCTAATCCAATCTAATCCATTCTAGTCTAATTCAATCTAATCTAATCCAATCTAATCCATTCTAGTCTAATTCAATCTAATCTAATCCAATCTAATCCATTCTAGTCTAATTCAATCTAATCTAATCCAATCTAATCCATTCTAGTCTAATTCAATCTAATCTAATCCAATCTAATCCATTCTAGTCTAATTCAATCTAATCTAATCCAATATAATCCATTCTAGTCTAATCCAATCTAATCTAATCCAATCGTGCTATTCGATCGTGGTCTTGTGTTGTTAGGTCGGGCTCTCTCCCAGTACATCAGCAACCGAGAGTTCCTCAGTTTGCCCCTTCCGCAGTTTCACAAACGCCTGAAGTCTGTATTATTTGACAGTGGTTCGGGTCGGGAGCGCCTCTGATGAGTCTATTCTTGAAGTGGCGCTTTATAAAAGTCAGATTACAATTACAATAACAATCAAAATAGTTACACGCCGTCCAGATACGCTGTCCTAAGTTATGGTCCAATCTACCTCTAGAGTTTGAAAGAACACAAACAAGATTTCTAAAGGTCTTTTTCTTCCGATCAGCAGGAATTTTCCTCCTTTCGAAGTCAAGTATGTCGTAGGAATGGATGCGATTGTGTCAGTCATGGCTGTCCCGTTGCTAGGTAACACTGTCATAGGTGTCTGGTTGCTAGGTAACTGTGGTTATGGCTTACTGGTTGCTAGGTTACAAGTGGTCATGGCTTACTGGTTGCTAGGTTACAAGTGGTTATGGCTTACAGGTTGCTAGGCTACATGTGGTTATGACTTACAGGTTGCTAGGCTACATGTGGCCATTGATGGTAGAGGTGAGGAACACTGGACATCAAATCTCCTTAGCGATACTGGTGGTCATGCTTGCAGCGTAAACTTCCGAGGTCGTGATATTCTTCGTGTGCTTGGTGGAGATGTAGTTGCTGGTGCCATGGTAAAGTCATCGCTCCATGGTTGTGGTGGTAGTTAAGCGGTGTCGTCACTGGCATCGGCGGCCACGTCGACCATCGTGTCGAGGACATGTTGCATCTCCATCAGCTTGTAAAAACTGTTCTCAAGAGCAGCGGCTACCAAGAAGAAACGCTCCATCAGCTCTTGCTGCCTGCGAACGAAACGCAAAGCCTCTTATTCAGCAATTCGTCCCTACACGGAGACAATTAAAGGAAATAAACTGAATGATTGAGTAGTAACTATAGCTGGATCTGACTGATCTGCCCCATGCGACGAGAGCTTCTTCTTCTTACTCTGCCTGTACTTCTTCACCTATTGAACTCCAGCCTAAGCCGATACCAAATCCAACAGCTTGGCTACATAAACCGTCTGTGAAAAGCGCAATCACTGTGTCCTATAATCAGATATTGTAATGGTCTTTCAAAGTAATTAGTCTAAGGGGTGAAGTAATTTGAACTATAACCCATCCCGCGCAGAGCACCTGCGCTAGTTTGGTAAAACGTCCCTTCTGGGGAAAATTCCCTGCTGGTCCCTGTTTGCAGCAAACTTTCATTTTCATATTATTAGCGAGATGGCGCCGGTGTTATATTTTGCATTGTCTAAATTCAATGCTAATATTGGCCAGTATCCATAAGAACTGTTCAATGTACTTTCCATGGACTCCAGCTTAAGGGAATTGGCTGTGCTTATAGAAATCGAAACTGAAACCGATGAAACTGCATATACACTTTCCAAATTCAGATTTAGGCTTGGCCTGAAACTCAAAGAAGACACGAATTACTCTTCAGGGACGTCCGGATAGTATTCCTTGATCGTCTTTTCGTTTGATTCATCGTCTTCATCGTCGTCGCCTTCATCTTCTGCCAAACAAATACACTGCGTCAGTCCACATGCGTCTCTATAACAACTGGCCGTCTGAGAAAGACGCACGGACGCCAATGATGATGAAGACGACGACGACGATGATGATGATGACGACGATGATGATGACGACGACGATGATGATGATGACGACGATGATGATGATAATGATGTTGGTGATGATGGTGGTGGTAGTGATGACAGTGATGGTGATGATGATGATGGTGATGATGATAACGATGATGATGATGACGACGACGATGATGACGAGGACAATGACGATGATGTTGAATTGCTTTGTAAACAGTGTAGGTCGTCCCAAGTCAGCGAGATAACATTGCGCTTGCATCATCGAGACCATCTAATCTAATCCAATCCAATCCAATCTAATCCAGGCCAGTCCAGGAGAAGAGAGAGAAGAGAAGGAAGGAAGCGATGGGGCCGAGAAATTAGGGTGGAACAGGGTCCCCATGGGGAGATTAAGGCCGGCCCTGAGTCCACCATACCTGTAGCAGCGACACCAATGATGAGTGACTCCTCCTCTTCTATCTCCTCAAGTTCCTCTTGCATGTTGGTAAATGATCCAGTATGCTAAACAGACAGCTACTGCTCTACAACCCCTTTATAAAGATTCGAACTATATAGCAAAATATAGGCCTAGTTATAAGTAAGTAGGTAAGTAATCTTTAGTAGCGCGAGAGAAATGCTCAAAAAACGCATACAACAATTAGGCAATTTATGCAAAACGGTAGAATAAGAGCTACAAGCGTTATAAGCGTAATAAGCTTCGTAAGCGTAACAATCGTAATAAATGTAAAAACCTTATTAAGCGTCATAAGCGTAATAATCGTAATAAACATAAGCGCCATAAGCGTAATAATCGTAATAAACGTAATAAGCTTAATAAGCGTTATAAGCGTAATAATCGTAATAAACATAAGCGTAATAACAGTTAAAGGAACAATCGATTAGGCTGCATAGCCTAGGCTAATTGGAATTTGTTACTGAACGGTAGCCAATGCTTGTGGCTGACCTCTCCGACCTCCAAACCGTGTGGTTGACCCCTCCGTTAGTAGGAATCAGTTCCAGCCAGAAGAATAGAGAGGTAGCCAACGCTTACAGATACAGAATTAGGTCTAAGGGACGTTAGTTCAAAGTTCATTTATTTCTAGTTAAATCATGATGATGATGATGATGATAATGATGATGATGATGATGATGAGTTATCTGCCCGAAGGCAGGCCCATTGGCTTTATGCCACCCGGGGATGAGATGAGTGAGTTGGTTTCCCGTTGCCTTCCTCACAGACAACTGTGGTGAGCAACTTGTCCAAGGTCGCTACGCAGTGGCTTGAGGCAGATTCGAACCCGGTATACCCTCCGGTTACAAGGCACAGACCATACACTAGACCACCACGTCCCTCTTCTAGGTAAACACCTCAGATGAAATGCAGGAGAAATGGAAAGAGAAACGTATTTTACGAGGATCTTGCCTTAAGTTTCCTCAGTCTCGTGTTTATTTCAAAGTTTATTTATTTCTAGGTAAATACTTCAGATGAAATGCAGCAGAAATGGAAAGAGAAACGTATTTTACGAGGATCTTGCCTTAAGTTTCCTCAGTTTCGTGTTTATTTCAAAGTTTATTTATTTCTAGGTAAATACTTCAGATGAAATGCAGCAGAAATGGAAAGAGAAACGTATTTTACGAGGATCTTGCCTTAAGTTTCCCCAGTCTCGTGTTTATTTCAAAGTTTATTTATTTCTAGATAAAAACTTTAGATGAAATGCAGCAGAAATGGAAAGAGAAACGTATTTTACGAGGATCTTGCCTTAAATTTCTCAGTATCGTGTTTATTTCAAAGTTTATTTATTTCTAGGTAAACACCTCAGATGAAATGCAGCAGAAATGGAAAGAGAAACATATTTCACGAGGATCTTGCCTTAAGTTCCTCAGTATCGTGTTTATTTCAAAGTTTATTTATTTCTAGGTAAATACTTCAGATGAAATGCAGCAGAAATGGAAAGAGAAACATATTTTACGAGGATCTTGCCTTAAGTTCCTCAGTATCGTGTTTATTTCAAAGTTTATTTATTTCTAGGTAAACACCTCAGATGAAATGCAGCAGAAATGGAAAGAGAAACATATTTCACGAGGATCTTGCCTTAAGTTCCTCAGTCTCGTGTTTATTTCAAAGTTTATTTATTTCTAGGTAAATACTTCAGATGAAATGCAGCAGAAATGGAAAGAGAAACGTATTTTACGAGGATCTTGCCTTAAGTTCCTCAGTATCGTGTTTATTTCAAAGTTTATTTATTTCTAGGTAAACACCTCAGATGAAATGCAGGAGAAATGGAAAGAGAAACATATTTCACGAGGATCTTGCCTTAAGTTCCTCAGTCTCGTGTTTATTTCAAAGTTTATTTATTTCTAGGTAAATACTTCAGATGAAATGCAGCAGAAATGGAAAGAGAAACGTATTTTACGAGGATCTTGCCTTAAGTTTCCCCAGTCTCGTGTTTATTTCAAAGTTTATTTATTTCTAGGTAAATACTTCAGATGAAATGCAGCAGAAATGGAAAGAGAAACGTATTTTACGAGGATCTTGCCTTAAGTTTCCTCAGTTTCGTGTTTATTTCAAAGTTTATTTATTTCTAGGTAAATACTTCAGATGAAATGCAGCAGAAATGGAAAGAGAAACGTATTTTACGAGGATCTTGCCTTAAGTTTCCCCAGTCTCGTGTTTATTTCAAAGTTTATTTATTTCTAGATAAAAACTTCAGATGAAATGCAGCAGAAATGGAAAGAGAAACGTATTTTACGAGGATCTTGCCTTAAATTTCTCAGTATCGTGTTTATTTCAAAGTTTATTTATTTCTAGGTAAACACCTCAGATGAAATGCAGCAGAAATGGAAAGAGAAACATATTTCACGAGGATCTTGCCTTAAGTTCCTCAGTCTCGTGTTTATTTCAAAGTTTATTTATTTCTAGGTAAATACTTCAGATGAAATGCAGCAGAAATGGAAAGAGAAACGTATTTTACGAGGATCTTGCCTTAAGTTCCTCAGTATCGTGTTTATTTCAAAGTTTATTTATTTCTAGGTAAACACCTCAGATGAAATGCAGCAGAAATGGAAAGAGAAACATATTTCACGAGGATCTTGCCTTAAGTTCCTCAGTATCGTGTTTATTTCAAAGTTTATTTATTTCTAGGTAAATACTTCAGATGAAATGCAGCAGAAATGGAAAGGGAAACGTATTTTACGAGGATCTTGCCTTAAGTTCCTCAGTATCGTGTTTATTTCAAAGTTTATTTATTTCTAGGTAAACACCTCAGATGAAATGCAGCAGAAATGGAAAGAGAAACATATTTCACGAGGATCTTGCCTTAAGTTCCTCAGTCTCGTGTTTATTTCAAAGTTTATTTATTTCTAGGTAAATACTTCAGATGAAATGCAGCAGAAATGGAAAGAGAAACGTATTTTACGAGGATCTTGCCTTAAGTTCCTCAGTATCGTGTTTATTTCAAAGTTTATTTATTTCTAGGTAAACACCTCGGATGAAATGCAGCAGAAATGGAAAGAGAAACGTATTTTACGAGGATCTTGCCTTAAGTTTCCTCAGTATCGTGTTTATTTCAAAGTTTATTTATTTCTAGGTAAATACTTCAGATGAAATGCAGGAGAAATGGAAAGAGAAACGTATTTTACGAGGATCTTGCCTTAAGTTTCTCAGTCTCGTGTTTATTTCAAAGTTTATTTATTTCTAGGTAAATACTTCAGATGAAATGCAGGAGAAATGGAAAGAGAAACGTATTTTACGAGGATCTTGCCTTAAGTTTCCTCAGTCTCGTGTTTATTTCAAAGTTTATTTATTTCTAGGTAAATACTTCAGATGAAATGCAGCAGAAATGGAAAGAGAAACGTATTTTACGAGGATCTTGCCTTAAGTTTTCTCAGTCTCGTATTTTCTTTCTCCTCAAGCCACGCGTTTTCAAAGTTATCGCATATAACCGCAACGAAGAGGCTGCAATTATGCAGTCGCGTTCATAATTAATTTTCGGCTGCAACTAAATAAGTTTTATTAAATGCTGCTTTCTGCTGATGATGATGTGATGATGATGTGTTGTTGGTGGTGATGATGATGGTGGTCGTGGTGGTGATGATGATAATGATGATGATGATGATGATGATGATGATGATGATGATGGGGATGGTGACGGTGACGATGATGATGACGATGGTGATGCTGATGATGATGATGATGAATATTTTGCCCGAAGGCAGGTCCGTTGGCTTTATGCCACCCGAGATGAGATGAGTGAGGTGGTTTCCCGTTGCCTTCCCCACAGGGTGGGTGAGCAACTTGTCCAAGGTCGCTACGCAGCGGCTTGAGGCAGATTCGAACCCGCGACCCTCCGGTTACGAGGCACATACCATACCACTACATCACCGCGTTCCATCGAGGTGACATAGGACAACGTTAAACCTTGGAACTTGTTTGAATCGCCAGGTCATACGCGAAGGTAAGTGCAACGTCAACAGTCATAAGATGTCGCTAAACAGCATATCGTGCTGTAGGTCCTATAATTTTGCTCCTGCACGAATTTAACTAAAGAAACTTTCTTCTACACAAATATTTTGACAGCAAAAACAATGAAGAACATCATCTCTAGTGATAGTGGAAGCACCCAGAATGGTCCAATATGATGGTGGACCTGTACTGGTGCTTACACTTGAGACCTGAGTACTTGAAACATCTCTGGTGGTACCTCACGCAGAATGGCACAATTCCACCTGTGCAAACTGCAGACGACAAGTCTAACACCCAGAAAAAGAGTTCCTTAAAGCTAACGGCGACAGCCTCAGCGACTAGATTTTCTCAGCCACGGCATATGCAGTTTTGTGACCAGTCCTCCCTGTCGATGCTACAAAGTCCATTGTTATGTTATCTATAGCGAAAATGAACCTTGGTGTTGTGAAACAGGCCCCAGACTTACCTTAGAAATATGTACACATTCACGAAGATGTAAATGAAGAGGAAAAAGAACGAATGATAAACTCCTGAAATTGAAAAATAACATCAACATCGTATTTTGGCAGTTTTCCATTTTTTTCCTTTTTTCTTTTGACACTGTATGCCGTGCATTACTTGGTCCTTCTACCCCGTATACCGATGCCTCATTGTCTACAGCGCACCACGTCACCTGTCTATCGGTATACCGATCGGTATATCAGGACTCTGATGGCTCATTGTCTACCCGGTACAGCGATGACTCATCGTGTACCCAGCCTACCGTCTATAGTGCATCACGTGACCTGGCTACCGGTATATCGATCGGTATACCGGGTATAATGATGACTCATCGTCTAACCTACGTATCGATGACTCGTTGTCTATCCAGTCTGTAGTACATCACGTGACCTGTCTACCGGTACCGATTTGTATGCCAGGACTCCGATGACTCACTGTCTACCCGGTACAGCGATGACTCATCGTGTACCCAGCCTACCGTCTATAGTGCATCACGTGACCTGGCTACCGGTATAGCGATCAGTATACCGGGTACAGTGATGACTCATCGTCTAACCTATGTACCGATGACTCGTCTATCCAGTCTACCGGTAAACCGAGCGACATCCGGCACGCCAAACTAGACTCGCCGACTTCTCTGACACGAAAAATTCCAAAAACCAAATAATGAAAGGCGTTCCCGATAATAAAGAAAATACCCGAATTTTAAGGCACAAATAACAGTATTTTGCATCTATGACTAAGGGTAAATAAAAGTATTTTGCATCTATGACTAAGGGTGACAGTTTTCGCCCGGTCCTAATTTTGTCTTACACCTGCCGAACGACTCAACCCAACCGATCAGTCGTTGGGAGCGGGGACACACTTGAACGACCCGGATGGGAGATTGAATTTCCCTTTTGAAGGGTGACGTATTACTTTGTAATTGTAATCTGACATTTATAAAGCGCCACTTCAAGAATAGACTTATCAGATGCGCTCCAGGCTTGACGTCATGACTACTTGACTCATGAACTTCCGTACCCTTTTCGTTGATGGCCATTGGAATGAAGTACCAATCGTCAAGAGTCAGCATAAGGAAGAGCGTGAACATCGTTTTCGGAATAGAACCGAATCTGTAGTCAAGTTCGCCGTAGAGACCTCTGCCGATCACGGAAAACAAGTCTTCCAAGACAAGTCAAGGAACTAACCATAGGCCGCTACTATTATGCTAATATTATGCTAATATTACGCCAATATTAATACTATGCCGCTACAGTCCTGTGCACAAGCTGGCGCTGTGGATACGACGCTGGCGAGCACCATTGCAGTTAAGTAACACCTATCTGAACCGCTGAGAATTGAAAGTACTCCCTAACCATAGAAACGGCAACTTGGTCTTTTAAGATAAAAACGGCAAACGGTAAAAGTAACATACTTGTTTACATGCATACATACATACATACATGTAAATACATACATACATACATACATACATGTAAATTCATACATGCATACATACATACGCACATACCCACACATACACATACATACATGCATACTTACATACATACATACATACATAGATACATACATACATACGCACATACCCACACATACACATACATACATGCATACATGCATACACACATACATGCATACATACATACATGCATACATATGCATATACCCACACATACACACATACGTAAATGCATACATACGCACATACACACATACACAAACATAGATACATACATACATACATACATACATATGAGTACGTACATAGAGACGGGTAAGTGAGCTGATACATTTGTCTAAACTTCGAAAGGATACAGAGGACGTACATCATCATTAGAGCGATGATACCCATCGCCACAGCTGATCTCTCTATCGTCGTCAGAATCACTTGCAGTGTCGAGAAAAACCTGGACACGATGCAGCATCAGTGGTAGATTTAGCCATAGGCATGGGGGGGCGGTTCACCCACCCACCCCCGCGCCCCTTAGACCCGTGCTTGGTGGACTGCCAGAATGTGGCGCCCCTCTGGAAATGCTCTCCCCCACGCAAGCAACCCTTTAGCCGCCACTGTTATCCTCTAGAGGTAGCCACGAGTGTTACGGACTTCGTATTTCCTAGCCTCGGCATATAAGTGAGGGTGTCTGGTGCTCTCCCTCGCCGTGGCGGATTTAGCTATAGATGTGGGGGTGTTCGCCCCGGCCCCTCTTGGTTATATCCAACTGCGATACTCACAGTAAATCATTGCGACATTCCCAGTAAATTAGGACTACCGCAATGCCTGGAGTAACATTCAGGTAACAGAGCACTGAAACCGTGGTGTTATAAGTACATGACCGAAATATTGGCAGTGAAATTGCGGTGATATTCACAGTGATGCCATGGCATTCAGAGTGAAGCTGTTAGCAGAATACAATTGTTGTATTGACAGTAATACTCACAATGATATAGCGACAGGCAGAGGTACTGTGATATTAGCAGTTCATAGTGATACGAACAGTACAAAATAGTTATATCAGGAGTACACAATAGTGATATTAATAGTACATAATAGTGATATTAATAGTACATAATAGTGATATTAAGAGTACATAATAGTGTTATTAAGAGTACATAATACTAATATTAAAAGTACATAACAGTAATATTAAGAGTACATAACAGTGATATTAAGAGTATGTTATAGTGATATCAACAGTACAAAACAGTGATATTAAGGGTACATAATAGTGATTCTTAGTAATATTAAGAGTACATAATAGTGATATTAACAGTATACAATGCTATGATAGTCACCGTAAATCACCGTGAGAATCGCGTTAAGGGTTGCGACTGCATACCTGAACGACTGGAGAATACGGAAGAGCCGAAGGGCACGTAAAGCTCGCATGACTCGAAGCAGACGAAAGACGCTTGTGGCACCGTAGGTGCTCAAGTTGGCGTCAAAGATCGGCAGCAACAGATCGACCATGTTGAAGAAGATTATCACAAAGTCTACGCCGCAAAACAACCGCATCACCGTTGACCAAACGCGTTAGCGAAAGAACACCGTGTCACACACGTGACGAGGTTAGCAACACTAATCAGAAACTAATCGTAATCGTAAACTCCAAATTTCTAAAGCGCTACTTCGAAGCTAAGCGCAGGGCACCAGCTTATTCACGAGCACTGCGTCAAGTCAGTGGGGTTGTCCAAAGAAGCCATGTCAAGAACCAGGCCCAGTTGCCACAAGACTAATCAGAGGTGCTCTCTGCACTGGCCTTAATGAAGTTAAAAGTCGCTAAGAACAGAACATTCATCCGTTCAAGGGTGTACCCTGCGTGTGTGGGTAGGCCGTGTTTTGAGGTTTGTTACTTTCTTTGGGTAATGAATTAAACTCGGATGCTAATGGAATTACACAACGTAGACATAGATTACATCACGTTTACATCACCGTCGAAACACGTGTTAAGTCCTCTTTTGCTCAGCAGAGGGCTTTTGCTGTTCTTGGCCCTTCTCTATGGAATGAACTTCCGCTATCGTCTCGTGCAAGGGTCACTGTTGGTGATAGAGCTCAGTCAGCTCGTTGTTTAAAGACGTTCTTATTCCCCCGGGGTTCTCAAGCTGGAAGCAACTCTGAGTAGTTTGTTCTGTAAGAAGCGCTATATAAGTTATCAAATACAATACAATACTTGCAGCTGCAACTGGTGGCAGCCCATCATGGGTGGCCTTTGTGGTTTTCTCAGCACAGCTTGCTAAATGATGAATTCTCTGTTCTTGATGACATTTAGCATCGTTGGGTTACCGTAGAGAGCGCCTCTGATTGGTTTCTGTTCGAAGCGGCGCTATATAAATCTCCAGTTACAATTGCAATGCATTGCATTGGATTGTGTCGCTGTGTATTTACTATTTACTCGCTGTGTATTTACCTTACTTTACAGCTTCATTGCTCATAAGCAGAGGTTTATAGACGTCGCATTAGGGGAAGACAAAAGAAGAGATGGGGAGACATGATTCAACAAGACCTAGAGCTTCTCAGACTGAAGAAAGAAGATACTGGAGATAGAAACAAATGGAAAGGAAGGATTCTTTTGGCTGACCCCCTTCCCTAAGAGGGATTAATTCCAGCCAGAAGGAAGAAGAAGAACAGTTTCATTGCTCTGTATCGGTTGATATCGTGTTGTAATCGTAATCGTAATTCCGAGATTTCTACAGCGCCCAACGAAAGCCTCGCCGCGGGGACCAGCTTATTCACAGGCGCTCAGTCAAAACAAAATCGATAGGCAAAAAGGGTCCGGTTCCAGGTCAAGATCCAAAAGTCAGACGGAGAGACAGCGTGGCAGCTACGGGGTGGTGGTGGTGGTGTTTGGGGTTGGAGAGGATAGAGAGATAAGAGGAAGAAGGGGTGTCGAATGTATCCTATTATTTTAAGGGTGTACGCGATCTTGGAATGAGACCAACCCCAATGGCACTACATAGGGTGTGGCCAATGGACTGACTGACTTGTGCTTACCCAGAATATTCCACCCCCTGAGGAAGTATCGTAGTCTGAAGACGTAGATCTTGATGACAGCTTCCGCCAGAAAGATACCGATGAATATGGAGTCCAAGACGTTCAGGTACCACCCTGACAACAAACATACACCGCTGTAATTGTAATTGTAATTGTAATTAGTGACTTCTAATGCACAAGACATCAATCGATGGCGCACCAAAGCCAAACCGCAATCAGGTCAATATCAAGAAGTTCAGTCCATTTTGACAGAACATGACGGATAAGCAGTTTGAAAAGGTAAGTCCTAGGCCTCTATTCAAAGTAGGCTATAACAATGAAAGTAGCAGGGGCGTAGCAGTTGGTTGTGCAGGTTGTGCAAAGCACAAGGGCCCACGAGGCCAGGGCCTGCCTGGGCCTGCCTGGGCCCCAAGCCCGGTTGTTCAATTACGTAAAGGAAAATAGCCAAAGTTCAGTTTGCACAAGGGCCCTCGGAAGGCTAGCTACGCCACTGGAAAGTAGGCCTACTACACGTAGTAATCGTAATCGTAATCTCGAGATTTCTACAGCGCCCAACGAAAGCCATGTCATTGGGACCAGCTAGTAGACTCGAGACAACAACATCAGCAGCAACAGCAATAATAGAAGTGGGAATTCCCACTAGCTGAGATTCCCCATTGAAGATACATATTCCTATAAATTTCCCCATTCTGCCCAAAGATCTTTTCCCATTGCCAACAGCCACAAATCGCACCCTGAATAAAACCTATATGCTTACAAATTGCTCTCATTTCATTTTGCCTGGGTTTAGACTGCCTCTCATAGAGAATACATGTCACCATACAATATCGCTTCTCTACCCATATGGGACTTTATTTGAATTCACCAATAAAATCCAGTATAAAAAGGATTAAGAACTATATGAACTCCGCCACTGCTTTAAGTCGGGTGGTGCCAGTCCCAAGCCTGGATAAAGGAGGAGGGCGACGTCAACGACCTTTGATGCCATAAGATCTCGTTAAGCAGTGGAACTACTACTATTAACAACTATGCCTACGTACTCATCATATGTGATGCCATCAATGAAAAGGGACCACAATTTATTTACTGCGATACAGGCCTCTGAACGTCGTCACCCATCAAAGTATCGAAATTGGGTTTTCACTGGCATTCGCTAGAGTACACCCCGTCTATCAATCTAGCATTGAAAGTATAATATTGCGAGCTATACAACTTCTAACACATGGGTTTCCTATGGGGCTACTTAACTTTAAATGAGTTTTACCGAAAATCGCATCTTTAAGGTACAGCATGCGACACTAAGTAATGATACTTACTGGCCTAGTCAGCTACATCTGTAAGTGCGTACGCCAAGGAGCCTCTGTGCGTGAGGGTCCCAGGTTCTCGGGCTAGTACGGTCTGTGCACATGGACCTTAAATGGCGTGGCGCCCATTCAAACGGGCAGCGGTGGTGAAGGATCTCACCCGATAAATTCATTGCGAAATGAGCAGGGTCAAGACCATACGGTCGCTATATTAAACCTATAGATTTACACATACAAAGCATCAGTCTCCGGCCCTGAGCAACTGTGCATATTGCAAAGTCCCTACACAGCAATCGTCTTAGAGGTGACTCGAACCCGTACAATCCGCGTAATAAGGCAAGAGCACGAGCCAGTCGGTCATTTGCACAAAATTAGGGCTTATTGTTTGTTTACAATCGAACAACCTGCTCTCACTTCCACCTCCACGGACGTCTGAGCCATGAGCGACAGCGTGTTGAGAAGAATAACAACCAAGAAGAACATTCCGACGACATTCGAATTGATCAACATGTACATTTCGCCGTGAAACTCGCTCTTGATGACGAACTCCTCATTCTCCACCGCGGACGGCCTATCTGCTCTCTTCAGGAGGTGCTCTTCCTCGTTAAGGTTTGGTTCGTCACTCGCGGCGACCACACCTTGGCTAATCGTGGCACCGGGAGCTTGAAGGCTGTCTCCGCGACGGTTGAGGTGCAGAGATAGGCGACGCTCGGTTATCGACGAGTTTCGCTTGCCGGCCGCTTGGGAGGCCCACATGGAGACGGAGACGCGTGCCTCAGTCGGCAGGGAGACTTTCTCCTCCCGCTGGCTAGGACCCGCTAGTGCCCCGGCCTGCTTCGGTTCTTCGGGTTGCGAGGTCATCTCTGGCGCAAAACAAATTCAGCTTATCCAGAAGTTTCAGCGGAGTCCAAAGAATTCTGAAAACAAAGGCTCAGCTGACTGTCTTCGAATGACGTCGTCAATTGCGCTTAGAATTACGTCATTTATTTTTGACGTAATAATATTTCACAATAGTATTAATGTCATTGGAGTGTCAGAGAATTTGACGATTTATTAGTAGTTTCCAATGTTTAACGACATCTTACGACATCAAAGGACGTTGACGTCGACCTTACCTTACCTGATCGTTTCCGAAACAAAAGTAGTAGTAGGTCCAATGTTTAACGACATCTTATGGCATCAAAGGCCGTTGACGTCGCCCTCCTCCTTTATACAGGCTTGGGACTGGCACTAGTAGTAGTTCCTCAGTTTAGCGACATCTTATGGCATCAAAGGCCGTTGACGTCGCCCTCCTCCTTTATACAGGCTTGGGACTGGCACTAGTAGTAGTTCCTCAGTTTAGCGACATCTTATGGCATCAAAGGCCGTTGACGTCGCCCTCCTCCTTTATCCAGGCTTGGGACTGGCACTACCCCAAACAAGGCAGTTGGTCGAAAGCCTTTAAAAGGTGTCGAACAGAACATTGTATTATCCCGTGCTGAGCGACATCTTAACAGCCGCCAGAAAGAAAAACACAAACAACTGTTTTGCACCTCACTGATCGATTGTAAAATGCCAGATAATCATAAGACATCGAGTTTATTCACAGAAACGAGAAAGCATAGACAGCCGATGATGGTTGCATTCAATGTCCGCATCGAGTTCACCCCGAGCGAAAATGGAACACCAGACGGGTGTATTTTAGCCGCTCGGAGTACATACTGGAATCGGACACTGACTGCACCATGCACAGATTTATTTAAGACACACACCGAACAGTTGAATTCTTAGCTAATGGGGACCTCTTGCCGCCGATATATACTTACTTAAAAGCGTTAGCCATTTTTGTTTTATGTAGCGCAAAACACATCGACTTTACTTTGATCCTTGGTTACATGATTTAGTTTACTGGTCATAACAACATACATTTATACATGTAGGATACTCCAGTCTGCTGCACTCCCCTCTCCTCCTTCATTATTCCTCGTCTTGCTCCTCCACATATTTAATATTCCTCGTTACGACATGCTGCTTTTCCCATTCTTCTGCATTTCAGCCTCTTCTTCTATTTTGTTTTTTTATCCAATTGTAATTATCATCCTATTGTTAAAAACTCCTTTACTTCATCCTCTCTTCAATTCACTTCTTCCATTCATCACCTTTCCCTGCTTATTCTTCCTCTCCTTTTCCATGTGTTCTTCTCCCCTATCCACACCACAAAACCACCCTGCTTCACTTCACACACAGACTATGACACCTCTTGGAAATGATGTATCATGTTATAGAACCTGTTAGAGAAGCAAGTTACAGTAGTCAAGTTACTCCGATTGAACACGAATAAAACCTTCAAAGGCACAGAACTGTAGCGGTGAGATTGTTCAGATACAAAACTAATCAGAGGTTGACTTTTGCTCGGTAGGCCTAAAACTCAAACAGCGTCACCAGCTTAACAACATCTCATTCATGCAGCATAGACCATTAAGCATATTTTGAGAAAATCTTAAATACCCACACGTACTTACATATATATACACATATATATACATATATATTATATATGTTTGTACATAGCTTATGTATGCATGTATAAGAATATGTACATACATATATACATACATACATCCATACATACCTATATATATACATATATATATACATACATACCCATATATATACCTATATGTACCTATATATACATACCTATACACCTATATATATACATACATACATCCATGCGTACCAATATGTGTATACATATATATATATACATACCTATATATATATACCTATATGTACCTATATATACATACCTATAGACCTATATATATACATACATACATGCATGCATACATACAAGGCCATTACTTGGCCCAAACGCAAGAGGTTGAGAACTAAAATATTTCAATCTACACAATCATCAGCAAGAAGCCACTGCAGCAAATTCTAAATCAGTGATCTGAACACAAGTGAAAATATTCAAATTCAAAATAGCTAAACAAATTCTAAATGACTGTGTATAAAAAACTGGAGGCAATCAAATTCTAAACGGGTTACATCACAAAATCTGTGTTCCAGCCAATCTGAAAAGTGAGAAGTGGAAACTTCCATTCATTTGATAGCAAAACTCCACCGGGATGTACTTCCCCATTCATTTTACTCATGCCTGTATATCTTTCCCACCCAGCTTCCTTCCAAACCCAAATCGCATCCTGGTTCTGGTTTTCCCAGTTTTCTGATTTTACATCTGAAAAGCTAACTGATTCTTTTACCAGAGCTTGTTGTTAAAGAACACACCATCAGTAGGTTGTCACATGAAAATTGCATATTTAGAACAGTATCTGGCCATATGCCACTTTACAAAGGAAACCTAACTAATATCCAAAAAGAGTTACCACTGGAAGTAATGTGATTGTGGGCTGGTCAGCAGTGATCATTGTCTCATGATGCCATCAACATATATCACACATTAAGAAGATTCTCTTACAGTTATCAAATTACCTAAACCGGCCAACATATGAGTAACTATTGCTATCCATCGGGCAATCACAAATAGCGAATATACCGAGATATTAACTACATCATAGCAAAAATAAGTAAGGGCAAGACAATGAAAAAACAACAAATGTAGCATTATCAAACTCTGCAAGTTAGCACAAACACTCAAGTACATAACTGTTCTGTGACATAACCATTGTTCAGACACAACCATTGTTCAGAGATAACCATTGCTCAGACATAACCATTGTTCCTTTACTTATCTATGCATATTCAAGCAATGGGGAATGAAAGTGGGCCCACAATTCTACTTCCGGTAGTCATGAAGACCAATATTGCATCACTATTTTCAGTGTTTACTTGCCACAAAGATTGGAAGTCACAGCAACAGCTACTTTCACATATGCTACTAATTAATTAATTTTAAAATATTCTTATAGTTCACAAAGTACTAAATTTAAACCAGCCCACCTATCTACATTCCATGCTCATCCCTCTTACCAACAAATACTGTGCTCAATCAGTGGATACTGACTCTTGCGGGGAGTGTGGTGGGCCGGATTGTGGTGGGCTCTTGGGCCTTCTCGGTTGCTGGTCCACGGCTTTGGAATTCGCTGCCAAATTCTGTTCGTTCTGTCAATTCTCTGATGTCATTCAGGTCTAAACTCGAGACTTATCTGTTTCAACTGGCTTACCACTTCTAGTTTCTCTGACCTATTGGAATTCGACCTGGATTCTACAATGGATTTTGATTCTGGATTGCAATTTTGACTGAAGCAACCACCGACTGATGCCTTGGGCATTATGATAACGGCGCTATAGAAGTCATTAGTTTAGATTAACAACTTCTACAGAGCCAGTGCATAATGCAATTGCAATGCATCAATCTATGGCGCATCAAAACCACGTCATGGTTAGGTCAATAGCCAGATAGCCAATCCAATGAAGCAAGAGGCAGCCTATGGTGGATAAGCCAGCAACTTACGCCACACATATGCCACCTAGCAGGTTAATTTACAACATTCCCCTTTCGTGGATTGATTTTGGTTGTAGTCAGGTTTTGTGCCTAGATCATTCTTTAACACAGGTCAGAATTCACCATGTTAAAATCAGGCTGGTTTTCATAGTCTAAACTCTTGCTTGTACTAAAAGCCGAGACATTTGTTTGTTGAGACAATCTGAATCTGGGAGTTACGGACAAGTCGTGTGACAGTTTGACAATATCGTGAATTTCGGGCAACTCGAAGCCCACGTGTTCTACACAACAGCCAAAACCGTGAGGATAACCACGACCAGCAGGGGAATAGTGTCCAAGATAATCATCGTACAGAAACTGAAGTCTCATCGAGTCCCTGTCCGGTGAGTGACTTACGTAAATAACAGTCTCGCCTTCGTCGGCATTCGGCAAGGCCAGCTTCGTCGACGAACCGTTTTCGACAGCAACGCTAAACTCTGTCAGCGAATTTGTGACAGATTCTTGTTTACTGCTTTCTTCGCTGTGAAAGAGAAGCACATCAACTTTCTCCTCGAAGACTGCAGAAGCGATGCCGGACTTACTCGAGTCAGCTGAGTTCCTGTCAGAAGTCAGCGGTTGAATATCATCGCGCGGTAGCTCGCCGTGTTTTGAAAGACTCGAACAGCATTTCTGCAGGGGGACATGCGGGGCAGCAGAGGGCAGTGAGGAAGACCGACGGACCCCCATTGGGTTTGGACTAGATTTTATGCCCCGCTTGGAGCCGACGTAGTCAAGAATGGACAGACTGCAGGAATCCGAGAATGCCTCTGGAGAAGCGAGAGGTACCGCTTCGTGAGGATGTGGGATGGTTGACGATGCTGTTGCATGGATGGAATTAAGCACTACTGGTAGCGATAACTCTGGCTTCATCAACGGACGGTCTGCACTGACGTGGGTTTCTAAAATAGCGTCCTGCTGCTGCATAGGGTCTGTAATTTCCTCCTGTCTTGTGTCGTCACTTGGAGTGATCTGATTCTCTGAAGTGATGAAGAATAAAACGGATGGTCGGTCTTCTGATGCAGCAGCAGTCACAGTGCCTGCAGCAGTGTCGCGATCCCTTCCTTCAGAGGCAGGTTCACAAGAGTTGCATGGTGGAACATTGTGAGACATGGTGGGACTAGTCAGCACCTGAAAAGAGAACACATTTAATAAAATTCAAACTTGAACAGATTTTATTGATCACCAATGCCTATTCGTGAGTATGAGTGAGTGAGAGAGTGAGTGAGTGAGTGAGTAAGCGAGAGAGTGAGCGAGAGTTAGTGAGAGAGACAGAGTGAATGAGTGAGTGAGTGAATGAGTGAGTGAGCAAGCGAGTCAATAAGCCTATTTAGTTAAATCAGTACACTCAAAGATCATAAAGCAGACAGCACTGTTGCTATCATCGATAAAATTCTAACGTAATGCCCTGCAAATCATCAAATTCAACAATAATGATCATGAATCAGAAATGGCTTCTTTATTTTACACAGCTTTGCAAAAAATAAACAACAAAGCAACTGTACTTTTTCGAGAGCCTCAAGTACTTTGTCTGGCAGGTGGTCATTCGCCATTGCTGGAGATATGATGACCTCGTCAAAGTCCACATTCTCCGCCCAGATTGCCTCGTAGATCGGCTCTTCCCGACCACAAGTCCAACAGCTGCATACGACAAACAACAAATGCAACAGATGCAACGATAAATTTGTAACATGCACTCTAAACTAATCTAATCTAAAGACTTCTATAGCACCGATGTCATAATGCCCAAGGCATTGGTCAATGATGAGTAGTCATTGGTTGCTTCAAGTCAAAATTGCAATTCAAAATCATAATCCATTGTAATCGTAAACTCAAAATTTTTAAAGTGCTACTTAAAAGCTAAGTGCAGCGTACCAGCTTATTCAGATGCCACGTCATGAACCAAGTCCGGCTGCCAGAAGACCAGAGAGAGAAGGGGGAAAAGACTGGTAGCTCTTGGGGGGGCATGCCTTATCCGTTGCCGCCCTTGATTTTCCTCCAGCAAATGTTCACCCACAAAGTCTGTGTTCGCCTTCAGATCTAGAATAAAAACTCATCTCCTGCTGGACTCACTTCCCCCACAGACTGTTTTGTTCATGTCTTCTTGGATTTTCCTCTTCACTTTCGACCACACCATGAAATTCGGCTTGAACACCAAATTTGCTTAGCAGCGACCTGCGAAATGCCTTCAGCATCATTACAGTGGTGCTACAGAAGTTCTCCGATTATTTTTACCAACCCAGCCTCCCGGTTGTGGTTGCGGACAATGTGGAGTATTTTTCCAGGCAGGTAGAGAGGCGTGTGAGTGGAAAGAGCAATCTGTGCATCGGCCGGATGAAAGAAATTTCTTGATTCTTTTTCCTGTTTCATCAGTTCTGACATCTCGATGGTTGATGAACATGGCCGCTGCTCGCTTTTCTCTTTGTGACAGCAGAGCATGCTGCTCATAATGATCTTCCACTAGAAAAACACAACAAACTCAATACAGTTAAACCAAACATATTGCATACGGCCAAGGAAAGTTGTATGTAACTTGTAACTAATTATCATCGTCACAATGTCATCATAACTGCTACTGTATTATTATTTTTTTGCCCAAGGTAAGTGTAATCCCTCAGGAATTGAAAAATTACTCTAGGATCAGTTAAGTTGTTGTTATTTTTTTATTATTACTATATCTGCATTATTAATTCTTTAAAGCGATGATTAAGCATCACTTGATGGCACTGAGCAGTTGTGAGTGAAGGACTTGCTCAAGGTCCCTACACAGTAACCCTCTAAGGGGAGGCTCGAACCCATACTTTCCCCATTACTCTAATCAATCGGTCACCAAGCCCCACATGAATAGCAGCAGCAGTAGTATTTATCACTACCTCCTCTCCCCTCCTCTACTACTACTACTACTACTAGCACTACTACTACTACTACCACTACTACTACTAGTACTACTACTACCACTACTACTACTTCTACTATTGCTTGTGCAATAAAGAAAGCTAATTATTATTGTTTTTATTATTATTAGTAGTAGTAGAAGGAGTACAAGTAGTAGTGGTAATAATAGTGGGAGCAGCAGCAGCAGCATAATCTGCCCGTAATCTAATCTCTAATGTTATCATTTTTATAGCAACATCGTAGTAAAGCATCAATCGATGACACTTCAAAACAGATCTGCAAACTGGTCAATTCCACTGGTCAGCACAGTATCGATCGTATGCATTTTCAGCATAAATTTTACCTTTGGATCTGAACTTTTCTTGATAAGATTGATTAGATCCTGTCTCAGGGCTTCAAGCTGATGCAGACCAATTCTGTTTGCGAAGAAAGTAAGTAAGTAAGTAAGTAAGTAATGCATTTGTTAACACGCCATATGTCCATCGACTGAGCGAGGAATCGTAGGCGTAAGAAAGACAATTTGTTAAAAGAAAGAGCCCATTAAACACAACCCACCCTCGTCTCTTCTCCCCTCCTCTCTCTGGTCTCCAGGCAGCTGGATCTGGTTCTTGTCATGGCATCTTTGGACAACCCCACGGACTTGACGCAGTGCTCGTGAATAAGCTGGTGACCTGCACTAGGCTTTTAAGTAGCGCTTTATAAATTTTGAGTTTGCGATTACTGTAACAAATAAAGGGAAACCTGATGAACCACATAAATATCTGTAAATTTCTAAAGCTTCCAATCAACCAATCACCTTTTGTGGAAATCGTATCAAGTCCTTAGAATGATAGAGCAATTTCATACATGAAACTAAATATAATACTCTGTACTTCTTTCTTTATAGACCGCACATCATTCAAAGCATTCAAACCCTGCTACAGCCAGGTCAGATAAAAATATGAGAGCATCCCGTAATACACAGTCACCACGGTAACCAAACTCCAATCCGTGTTAACCATGGTAACCGAAAGTAGGTGCTTATCGCTGCAATCCACCAAAGGGTGCCGTTTTCTCCCGTTGTACAAATCAAACCCTCTCAACCACTGTGGACTACATAACAAGATTTACGATCTGAGCTTCACGCATTTTTCGTATACTGATTATCACAAAATAAAATTTAACCAATGCTTAAGGCGATGAAAAAGAAATAATTGGTCCACAGAATCAATACTTTGGCACAAAATCCTTGCCAACACATATTTTGTGCTCCATTAGTAGATTATTAACTGAATCTGTTTAAGAAAATCAATAAAATTAGGTGAACATACCTTGGCACAAAATCTTTGCCAAGTACAACTGACGTAATGAAAAATTTGGTCTCTTCAACACAGGTCATGCTGAAAACAAAAACACTTGTAATCGTAATCGTAATTCCAAGATTTCTACAGCACTCAACGAAAGCCACGTCATGGGGGCCAGCTTTTTCACAGGAGCGCAGTCAAAAGAAATCGATAAGCAAAACGATTCAGTTCCAGGTCAAGATCCAAAAGTCAGGCAGAGAGACAGAGTGGCAGCTATGGTGAGAGGCGTTTGGGATTGGAGCAGAGAGAGAGAGAGATAAGAGGAAGAAGAGGTTTCAGGATAGGACATGTGAAAGAGGAATGTCTTCAGTTCTGAGTGAAAGGCCAATGCTTATTCACCACTTGTAAAGTCCAGTAAATCAGTTTCTTGGTCAGCTTGCATATCACGCCATTGATCCTGACAAGCACTGATGTGGGACAACATCTGGTTCATAGCAGGATACAGATTGCCACCAGAGACACTGTGCAGGCCATTCATGTCACAGATGGAGCTATACCACCCATTCAAACAGGAAGCGGTGGTGAAGGATCTCACCCAGTAAATTCATTGCAAAATGAGCAGGGTTGAGGCCATACGATCGCTATACAAAACCGTGTACATTTACATTTATAGGAATAAAGAAAAATGATCAAACGGATATCTGAGATGATAAATTGATACCAAAGTAACTCGGCAATTGTTATTCAACATCTAAAGGAGTAATACCAGTGATCAAATGCTGTTGAGTCAATAGTGAACGGCTCACCTTAGTAGTCCACCTGGTGGCGAATAAGCGTAACAGTGCAGACTCGGGTATTCCTGCTTCATCAGGATGGCTAGAATTGCTGCAGTTCCAGCACCCAGCGAATGACCAACGATAACCAAGTCGTAGTTCTGCGTTCCTCTTTCCTGTCACACAACACAAATGGCGCTCAAATTAAACAACTTCAGGGAACCATTCAATTCAAATCTCCCAATTCCCTTAAAAATGTTCCTGATAGATAGTACTGGATGAATTACTAAATTTAGTAGTTAATCGTAATCGTAAGACTTCTAAAGCGCCCAACGAAAACTAAATCATGGGAACCAGCTCATTTACAGGTGCTCAGTCAAAACAAAATCGATAGGCAAAAGGGTACGGTTCCAGGTCAAGACCCAAGAGGCAGGCGTCTAAAGTGGGTGGCGTTTGCAATCGGATCTGCAAGACAGATAAGGGGAAGAAGAAGTTACGATGAAAGCTGATGACAAGCGATAAATACAGCACTCTGAAGGAGAAGGCAAAAACACCATGAGGAGTGGCGACACAGGACAAATGAACTGCCCGAGGACAGAACCTGAAGAAAGAAAAGAATAGTTATGCTTTTTCGGCTGAACTTTCAAGAGGTTATTGAACGGCGCTATATAAATGTTCAGTTACATTACATCAAGTTACAGTATGTTACTCTACATCACATCACATGTAGCATGAGCAGCGAATCCCACTTCACAGATTATAACATGCATTTGCATCATGAAACCTAGACCTTCTTTCATTCTTACTTCACAGAATATCAGATATATTTCAGCCTTATCAACTTAGGCCTTATCTGAGTAACAAAGCTTCAATTTTGAATCTTTAAAGTTTAAAAAATTATCCAAGAGAGAAAAGAAATGGATAAGGTCTAACTGACTGTGTCTCTGGAAAACGCATCAGACAGAAGCATTTCCTCCTTGATCTTCTTTCGGATATAGACAGCAGCCTGAACCATGCCCTTCAAACATCAAACACCTGTTTAGAAGCAGAATAAATCATCTTCAGCAGATGACTATTATCAATAAACTAAAATATTATCAACAGATTACGATCAGTAAACTCTGCACAACAAACTCTGATCTAACAATCCGTCGTAAGTCATCACACACCAAGACTCCAATCATTGTAAAATGCACCATCTGCAGGTCCCAAAACCCTGATACATAAATAAGCAGGTTGTCTCTACTTTTTAAATGTTAGTCATCAGCCTCAGTAATTAATAAACAGACCACCATAGTCTATTCAGTAGCACGCCGAGTCCGTAATCCAACAATTGCGGGTTCGAACCTGTTGAGTTGACTACATGTAACAACCCTGGACAGGTTTTCTGGACTTTTGTCTCGCACTTCAGATTCAGATTTACTGTACCTTGCTCAATAAAATAAATGTAGTAAATAAATAACAAATTAAAGCAACTTCAGTTGAATACTGGCATCCTGGGTATGCTTGGTTCATATTCAAATTAGACGCGGAACAGAGAATGCGTGTCAAAATAAAATGATGATTCAATTAACCTATAAATGTAAGTCATCTTCGATACATACCTTGTGAGCCAACCAGTCTTCTCTAACTGGTTCCACTGGAAGAATCTCCGAATCTGCCTTGAGATCAGTCAAAACATCCTGAACAACACAGATCAAGCTGTTACTAATGTACACAACAATAAAGACTGACATTCCTATCCTGACACCCTTTCTTTTTCTTATCTCTCTCTCCTCTCCAACCCCAAACACCACCCACCGTAGCTGCCGCGCTGTATCTCCGTCTGACTTTTGGATCTTGACCTGGAACCAAACCCTTTTGCCCATCGATTTTGTTTTGACTGAGCACCTGTGAATAAGCTGGTCCCCGCGACCTAGCTTTCATTGAGCGCTGTAGAAATCTCGGGATTACGATTACGATTAAAGACTGCATTTCAATGAGGCTAAGAAATAAGCCGTGTTTCATTGCCTTTCAAATATCCTTAAAATGCATACAATACAATACAATACAACTAAAAAATTTTAATGTACTCCTTACAAAGTTCAGACGTGCACTTGAAGCCGTGTTACATGAAGTATTAAGAACCATAAGCAGACTGGAAGAGGTAAGTTTTAAGGTTAGAGCAAAAAACAATACAACCTATGTTCAGATATACATGAGTTAACTTGGACAGTCAAAGGTATCAAGTATTGGCAACTTTGATTTACTAGCCCCGACATATTAGGGTCTGCTGTCGTACCTGGAGGGAAAGTGTCCCACGTATGGAAATGATTATCGTTCTCTCTTCGTGGTCAACTGCAATAAAGAACGGCGTTTCACCAATCTACAAAAGAAATTTGGCTGATAAAATCACAAATGATATTGTTGACAGATAACATGGATAAAAATCAAGACCTAGAAGTAAAGGGATGTAGAAGAAATACAGCTGTGAAGTTAAGCGGTGGTTTATACCTGGATGGGTGATTGTCCATGGATTCCCAGCCTGTTTGGACCGCCTCAGCCCGCAATCTGTCTTTGGTTGGTAAATGAATGTCAACACAATTCTGGATGTTAGAAAGGTGTTCTGTAGTTGGAGTGTGTAATTGAGCTTCAGTCAAAATATCATCCAACCTGGGAACGACGCTTCTGAGAGACTTCCATGGACAAGGGGCACAGCAGCCTATTGGACAGAGTGCTTGGCTTGCAATGCGGAGAGTACGGGTTCAAAACTCCCCTGAGATGGTTACTGCGTAGGGACCTTGAGCAAGTCCTTCACTCACAATTGCTCAGCACCATCAATTAATGCTTAGTCATTAGACAGTGGCGCCTAATAAATGCAGAAACAAATAAATAGGTGTGTCTTGCCACTTAACCTTTGCCAGCCCTGTGACACAATTTGCAGGCTAATCGTGAGACACAGTTTGCCCCACGAAGCTTATTGATCAGGTAAAAGCAAGACTACATCCAATAACACACAGAATAAAATCATTGGCAGAAGGCGCTGCCGAATAACATAGCACTAATGAGGCTTCAAAACGAAATAAACATTAAACAATGCAATTTTATTTACATGGACACAAGGGCAACAGTTTCAGAAACTGCACGAATATTTAAACTGTATCATATTTCAGCTCACTCTGCATACGTAACTCGTGAGAAACTTACATCAACATGGTAGGTTGCATAAATGAGATCCAAATGGTTTAAACCAGTCAGTTTGCAGAGAGCCGCAAAATTGCACTGGCAACAGTTGTCATCAACCACCTTCTGTTGCTCCTTCTTAGGTTTGCAACAGAGATAGCAGCAACAAGTGCAACTGACAGAAACATAAAGCAACAACAACCGATTTAAAGGTCGTTGCCTCTAAGTTCAGTGAACAAACAGAAAAATGAAAAATCATAATCATGTTTTGATGTACGCATTATGTTAACAAATATTTGTGTAGGACATTTTAACTCCGGTCAGTTATCCTTTAACAATGCAGTCGGCTGGCACTGAAGAAATACCAACTTTGAATTACATTACATGCCTCACATCACATGAAACTAAACAACAATTCAACTATCTGAACTGCACATCATCTAATCTAATCTAATCTAATCTAATCTAATCTAATCTTATGACTTCTACAGCGCCATTATTATTTTATAAACCCTCAGGTGGTGAAAAAATTTGTCTGGAGACAGTAATGAGCATCTGGAATGGCTACGTCTCATCCAGCTCTGGCAGAGAGAAGGTACCGCGAAAAGCGACAGCGTTGAAGCACTGAATTATGACTGAAAGCCGTTATCATTATTATTATTATTATTATTAATTAGAAACTTCTAGAGTGCTTGTGTCTAATGCACTAGGCATCAATCGATGGTGCATCGAATTTAAGCCGTATTCAAGTCAATATCCAGAAGATCAGGCAACTAAGACGGAGAGACAGCATACGCTGGATAAGCCAACCCAAAAGCATCAATTAATGGTAATTCAACTAAAATCACAGTAACATCATAATCCAATGGTCACTACTAAGCAAAGTCGGTGCGCAAAGTGAATTCCAGGGTCAGTCTGGTAAAAGCCAAGATGGAAATCTGAGACAAGACACAGAAACAGAAAAAGCTCATTGCAAACAAAAATACACAGATAGAAAATGTCAGCCATAAACAACGAACATACCGAAGATGAGGCATGATTTTACACAATCCCGTCCCCGTGTTCATCATCATGTAAACTGGCCAACCATAGGCAGCCAGAGCATATCGCATGTAGTGAACTACTTTCTCGTAGGCTGTTCTCACTTCCGCTAATTGTAGGTTGACAAATTTCGTCGAAGGAGTAACGGCAATTCCAGATAAAAACTCGTAGACATCATTGCTATCCTACAAAATTCAAGCAAACCAATTTAGCTGTATGTGACTACAGCCGTACAAATTCTACACTGTTACTCTTATAAATTTAAGCAACCAAAAACAGCTAACACCACCAAAGTTGAACAATACCCATGTAAGTCAAAATACTGCATCATGAATCTTACATCCTTAAATAGTAGTTTCAGGTGTTTGAAATTTAATACAAACTTAAGCGAACCAGAATGCATAAATTTCGGTTGACCTAATACGAAAAACTGACATCATAATGCGTCATCAACATAATCCTGTTTTAAAAAATTGGAATTAATACAAAATTAAGCAAATCGGAATGCACGAATCCCAGTGCCATAATTAAAAACTGACTTATTGCCTCAATGCCTTTGTGCTATAAAATGATCAGCTGTACACATAGATAGATATACACACACACCTGTGAGATGATCAGTTTCCTATGAAGTTGCTGATGCTTCCGCAGGAGTACAAGACCAGCGACGATGTCAGAAGGAACGACATCCAGATCGCGGAAAAACTCCGTGAACAGTTTCGCGACTTCTGCGAAGGAATGCTAGAAAACAAAACCAAATCGCAGTTGCAAAGAATAAGAAGTAGGGCTAACTGTGTAGAAAGAAAACAAAACATCAATGAACAGCAAGTGAAAAATACAGAAACAGTGATGTAAATGTAGTAGAATGTGAGGCCAAACATCGTAAACTTCAAATGCCAGCATTCAAGAAAAGCTCACCTGATTATTCACAAGAAAATCAATGATGGGCAGAGTTTATTTTCTGAAAGATATCTCAGATTTTTAAAAATTACATCTTAAATCTTCTGCTTTCCAGACCGTTTTCGGTGGGGGATCCAGAATTTGAGGTTAAGGAAGAGTATGTGACAGCAGGGTGTGGGGAGTAAGATAAATAGGAAGCCAGTCTCTCTGCCAAGTATATCCTGGGTATTTCCAAAATGCCCCCTAGAATCAGCTGCTGAGTTACTCTCTTTTGGTAAGCATCATCACGTCATCCAGCAGTCTCCTCCTCCTCTAATATCTCCTCCTCCTCCTCCTACTCCTCCTTTTCTATACTCCTCTTATTCCTCCCTCCTCTTCCTACTCCTCCTCTTATTTCTCCTCCTCATCCTCTTACTCTTCCTCCTCCTACTCTTACTCCTCCTTATTGTTCACCTTTGCTGCCTCCTCCTGCTTCTCTTACTCCCTTCTCCTCCTCCCATCTTTGCCAAGCCTGAATATAAACACCATAATAAAAATAATATAATAATAATCATCATCACCTTTGAAATCTGTTGTCGATATAGGCAGGTAATTACCTTACCCTACCATACAATCTCCGCCATGACTTTGAATTACCCTGTGCTTGTCATCTTTGATGCAACAGAAGAGAAAGCGACATCGTCTGTCCCAACTCTGCTCATACTCCCTCATAGCCTTCCTGAACAACAAAAACATATGACGAACTGAATGACAAACAATAATATCTACATTACACATAGGTCATCGTAATCGTAATCACACATTGTATATTTACACACTACAAGATTTGAATCTCGGGCTAGTACAGTCCGTGCGCGGGGACCTTAAATGGCGTGTAGCGGTGGTGAAGGATCTCACCCGTGCGCGGATGGAGGCCATATGGCCGCTATAGAAAAACGTGTACAATTTACAATTTTACAATTTACAACCAATAATATTTACATAACACATAGATCATTGTAATCCTAATCACACATTTGTATATCTACACATGACAAACAATAATATTTACATTACACATAGGTCATCGTAATCGTAATCACACATCTGTATGTTTACACACGACAAACAGTCATATTTACATTACACATAGGTCATCGTAATCGTAATCACACATCTGTATGTTTACACACGACAAACAGTCATATTTACATTACACATAGGTCATCATAATCGTAATCACACATCTGTATGTTTACACACGACAAAAAGTCATATTTACATTACACATAGAGCATCGTAATCATAGTTGCACATTTGAACAGTGCCTCTTCAACAGAAACTTCTCAGAGATGTTCCTGACCTGACAACATGAACCACATCAAACAGACTGGTTCTCAACGGTCGGATAAACACACCTTTCACTTCCAACCTTTTTAAACCACTGTCATCATATTGCACAAAGCATCAACCAGAAGCAAAACTACAATACACAGCAGAGTGCGATGTTTAGGCCACAGAGAGCAACTCCCCACATTCCACTTGTTCACACAACCACTCATTCTTGATGCACATTCTCCACACATCTTCTTCCTAACCACAGGGCTTCTCCCACTGCTGTCAAATTAAACCCACAGACATCATCGTTAGACTGCTGCATTCGGAATCCAATACAAAAACGCAAACATCTGGACACCCGCACACGTACTTCTGCTTCTTAGAACACAACCTGAGGAACCAGCCTGGAAAACAGTTGCTCAGTTACTCTTCACAGTTCCTTCCTTATCTACAAGAGTCCTACATAATTTACTCACGTGCAACGGTTACCCTTAACTAAAGACCTACGTAAGACCACCCGCACCCAACACACTTAACACAAGTCGAATGCAGGCAGGACTCAGTGTGTGACTGGATAGAACCACATGATCACGTGACCAGATAACATCAACAGACGCAGTGCAAAAAAAACAACAGCAACCGTAACAACAACAGCTCAGCTAAAACAACAAATGGCGCAAAACCATCTTCCAGTTTCCCTGGATTTGCCAGACGGTTCAAAACAAGCAATGCATATAAAACAGTACAAACAATACCGTGCAAAAACAATAATACACTCCAGAATACTCTGCCCTGGTCAGCTACATCGGTACGTGCATATGCCACAGAAGCCTCTGTGCGTGAGGATCCCAGTTCGCGTCCCAGCCACGGCTGATTTCAGAGATTTGAATCTCGGGCTAGCACCGCCCACGCGTGCACAGGGACGTTAAATGGAGTGCAGGGGTGGTGAAGGATCTCACCCGATAGAGTCAAGGCCATACGGTGGCTATAGAAAAAATGTACAATTTACAACTTTTTTACAGTTTTACTCCGTTGCATTGGTCCATCCCTTAGGAAGAGTCTTCCGGCAAACATACTTACTGTGACATTCTCTTCTTGTGTTGACACAAAGGTGACAAAAGGGTTCAGGCAAAATTTCACAGCATGCAAGCAACATGCGACACTTTCACAGATAATTAAAACAGAAGTCGGTAAATTACCGATGCCTCCAGTTTCTCCGACTGCTTCCAGAACAGCGTTTCTGCTGCGAATTGACTTCCCGACCTTTCGTACTCTCCTGGTAGCGTTTTAATTTGACCCAACTGTGTCCAGCCGCATCGAATGTACACCAGATGGAGATGACGATGCAAAGCATCACAATCCAGTTGCATACAACGATTCCTGGAACATTTAACAGACGCTACAGTTAGCTACTGTAAGTTATGCACAGACATAAAACTTTTAAAATACAAATGTATGATTACAAACACACACACGCACGCCAGATTATAATTCTAGTGTGCTACCTAACCTACAGTGACAAACATTACTTGAACACTGTTTCTATTTGTTTCCTACTGGGCCACAGGTAAGGAGTTCAAGGGGGCAGGGTTTGCATAGATAAATCCATGTTGATCAAACTTAGTCTAAGTAATGCCAGCTATTGCCGTTTTCGGGTGGTGCCAGTTCCAAGCCTGGACAAAAGAGGAAGATGCCACTAAGCCTTGTTATGACAAAGCATTGTTAAACAGTAACTACCTATCTGCCTGCTTGCTCAAGCCTTGTCCACACACTGAGTACAATCGAAGGCCAGATGGAAGGCTTGCTGGCAGACGTGATGAGAGCTGAAGGGCGTGAAGCTGACCTCAGGCTGACCCTGAGAAATAGCCATGTGTATGAAGTGTTAATGACTTCATTTTTTGCCTCTTTATATGAGGACAAGTGACTAGTCCTCTTCCTCGCCAATAGATCTTCCCACCCACAGTGTACGGTCGATGTACTCATTTCACAGCTGGGTTGGCTAAGGGGCACAAATGGACCAGAAATCTCAAAACATCTTTCAGCCTTGGACGGGAATTGAACCCCTTTGGGTTGCAGAGCCAAGCCACCAATATCATATGCTCTTGTGAGTTTCTAAACTGGTGCTATATAAATTTAAATATAAAGTAGTCTAAAATTCGACACGATCCTATAAAGCTCTCTCATAAGCGCAGGAACATGCATAAATACAATTAAAACAATCCCCTTGGAAAACAATCGTAGTTAACCCTAATTGAATATTCTTAAGCATTTCTTCCCAGCCTTGCAGAAGCACAAGGGTAGAGAAGATAACCCCACTGATAAAAGATTACAGAAAAAACTGATGAAAATAAAAGTTCCGGAAATTCGATTATCCAAAACTACACCGTGAAACAGAAATTGGCAGAATTTCCCAGCCATCCACTAAAGTGTTCAATTCCAAGTTCGTTTTATGTGTATCTCAAAACAGTGGCACAATCTTTTGTATTTTACAAGTATTTCAAAGCACTTCCAACAGTTCTGGTGTTTCACATGTACATGCAGTGTATTATTTGTACATTATTCAAAAGTATTTGAAATGCTTTTTGGTAAATTGTTACTTGCATTTGCAAAGTACTTCCAAATTGTTTCATATGTTTATATCTATCTGCAAGGCACTCACATCGAAAGTACTTGTATCATTCAAAACTATGCATCATCGGTCGTGGCTTATTTCATAGATTTGAATCTCGGGCTAGCACGGTCCGTACTTGGGGACCTTAAATGGCGTGGCGCCCATTCAAAAGGGCAGCGGTGGTGAAGGATCTCACCCGATAAATTCATTGCAAAATGAGCAGGGTCGAGGCCATACGGTCGCTATATCAAACCTATACATAAACATAGATCATTCAAAATTATGTGTACTTCTGCAACACAAATCTATAAGAGCAAAAACTCAACAGAACGAGTCTGGGCAAAAATCCTAGACTTCTCGTTATTGTCTGTCAAATGCTCCTCCAAACATCAATGCATCATTGCCAAACCGATACTTCGCTAGTCCCGTAGCACCGTGTAAACATTTTCAGAAACAGCAAAGAGCCTCATACACCACATCACTGTGCATTAGAGGGCAGGACTGTACCCGTCTATAAAGTGCTTCAGTCCACAGCAGTTTTTAATAAGTAAGTAGGTAAATAAGTAATGTATTTGTTAACATGTCATATCTGTATGTGTGTATGTATATATATATATATATATAATATATTCTATGGATGGAACTGAATTGATGGTGAGGTCCACACTCTTATTCGATCATTTCCAGTTTGCCTACCCACTATAGTCAAGTGATTCATGTGGTGGACTATCAATCCAGAGGTTGGGGTTCAAATCCTCACCAGGATAGAAAGAACTTCCGCGATTTCTGTTCCATTTGCATCGTCTTGTGAACTCAGCATTAAAATGAGCGCACTGACCATATACACACTGTCAGTGGGATGATCAAGCTGTGAGGGAGAGGGCTGGCCACCTTATCTCAGACGCTGAAGCAAACAAAGCGATATCGCCAATACCTTATAATCGTGATCGTAATTCCGAAATTTCTACAACGCCCAACGAAAGCCACGTTACGGGGACCAGCTTATTCACAGGCGCTCAGTCAAAACAAAATCGACAGGCAAAATGGTTCGGTTCCAGGTCAAGATCCAAAAGTCAGACGCAAAGACAATGTGGCAGCTATGGGGGATGGTGTTTGGGGTTGGAGAAGAGAGAGAGAGAGAGATAAGAGGAAGAAGGGGTGTCAGGGTAGGATCTGTGAAAGCGGAATGTTTTATACCCACAGCTGCCTATTTCTCTATCCACCTGAGCCCAGCTTTTGGTGTCTGTGCAGATCTCTCATTTTAAGACTGCACCTTTGCAATGTACTGACTGCCGACTGCAATTTCACTTTGAAACGATCAACAACAGCTGTCTTGCGTGTTTGATTCTACCGTAACGGACTACAACAGCGTCCAGTAAGTAATTAAAAATTAATTACTGTTAAGTAATTGGACACTTGCACATCACCGCTTCAAGAAAACTACTCAGCATCACGTGATGGGAAGCTACCGTTCAAAGTCTACACCCATCCGTGTTTTTTCCACATGTTGTAGTCCGTTTGTGGCTGTCAACAAGAACACTAAACACTCATCCAACCACTTACCCAAGCAGCCGTATGAGTATTAGCGTTACTAAAGCCCCGCAGGCCCGGGGGTCCAAGCCAGGGTCTGAAAAATAAGGGGTCCCCTCACAGCTTAATAAAGTACTTTCACCAGAGGCTCCACTTGAATAAACTGCAGATGGTCCAAAATTTTAAGTTGCACCACCTTGTGTTAGTTGAGGTAGGATTCAGAAATAATTGAGTCAGCACAAGGGTATTACCTGAACCAGCAGTGAGAGTACCTGCATTCAGTATTTGAGTATTCGTGCAAGTACTTGAAGGTAAATGAACTCACCAAGTATTGCATGTTTTGCTGTAAGATGTGAGCAAGTTACAAAGTGTTGAGCGATCCACACAACTCCGATCACCTGCCAAACTATTTCTATGACGAAAAGACCTGTAACATTCAGCAGAGCATTTATGTAGCACTAGTTCAAGGAACCTGTAACATTCAGCAGAGCATTTATGTAGCACTAGTTCAAGGAACCCCGAAGGCAGACTGACAAAACATAATATGAACGTAACAGCAAAATGGTCATTTATGATAAGCTAAGACTTGCTCTGCGGAATTATTCCGTAAACAAACTTTCTAAGAAGCAGAAACAAGATGGAAACTATTGAGCATAGCAACCAGAGCAACAGACTAGTGTTTACACTGGCTTAGCAGTTAAACTGATGGAGAAGGACAGACAGACAGACACACACACATATACACACATACACACACAGACATACACAGACATTTACTGGGTGGCAGACAGAGACATATACTGGCACTATATAATTATACGAAATAAAACTGTGAAATGCAACAGTATGAGTAGTGATATCAACGGCAAACTTTTCTGATAGACGGTCTGATACAAACTTTAAGCAGCTCATTTTATCGCAACAAGTATTCTACACACAACATCACATGGTCAGTACAACTACTCAAAAAATGAAACATTTCATACTTTAATTGTAACTGTAAATTAAAAATTTATATAGCACCACTTCAACAGAAACTCCCCGGATGCACCCACGTCCAAGGGAGCTCATGTTGCAAGTTGTTATTCATCTTCTAAAAAGACGGACTGATTAGAGCAAAGCTGTTGTTACTCTTTCTTCTCTTGTCTGTCCATTTATTGATGCGTAAGTTTTTAATATGCATCTGCCAGTTGCAAATGAAGGCTTGTATCTACCCCGCACCTAAAATGGTGTGAAGAAATTTGGTCTTCCGGTTCACGTACGCAGAATGATGCTTCTGCGAAGCTGTGCTCCCATAATAAACCTGTTTAAACTGGTTTTCTGTGGAAGAAAGAGACATACTGCATATCTAAACAGTTAATGTTCTTTCCTATTGCATCATTTCTTGTCTGCTTTCCAACTGCTGTCCGCTTTGTACTTGTTTCACGATAGGACGAACCAGTACTTAGATGAAGTACTTAGATGAAGTACTTAGATGAAGTACCGCTGTACTTGGCTTCACGTGCTAGTCCTCTTCAGCATAGTACTCACTCGCTGTGTCTCACTTTAAATTTCTGGCTGTCTGTCTGTATGTCTGCCTGCCTGCCCTTGTGTGTCTCTGTGTCTATCTCTCATCATTTGCAACAGGGTTTCTTGAGGTTCGCCTGCATGTTTCTTTCTGTCTGTCTCTCGGTTTCTCTGTCTGTGTGGTTCTATCTTCTCATCACCCATTTGTCCATCATTCTTCTTTGTTATCACTACTCATTCTGCTGCACTTCACAATATCCTTTCTGTCTGCCTACCTGCGTGTCTGCCTGCCTGCTTGTTGGTCTGTCTTTTTACCTCTCTGCTTGTTGGTCTGTCTGTCCGTCTGCCTGCCTGCCTGTCTGTCTGTGTGTCTACCTGCCTGTATGTCTGTCTGCTTGTCTGTCTGTCTGCCTGCCTGTCTGTCTGTATACCTGCCTGTCTGCCTGCCTGTCTGTCTGTGTGTATACCTGCCTGTCTGTCTGCCTGTCTGTCTATGTGTATACCTGCCTGTCTGTCTGCTTGTCTGTCTGTCTGTGTGTCTACCTGTCTGTCTGTCTGTGTGTATACCTGTCTACCTGCCTGTCTGTCTGTCTGCCTGTCTGTCTGTATGCCAACCTGTCTGTCTGTCTGTCCGCCTGCCTGTCTGTCCGTCTTTGCCAGTTTGCTCAGGATTATTCTTTGTTCAGGTAAAGCCGAGTAATCAGATGCCATTCCATCCTGTGATGAAAGCTCATGTGATGTACAGCTTCATAATGAAAGGAGCGTAAGTTAGGTGCTATAAGCAACCAGCCAAGTGCAAAACCATGGCTGCAGACAGACATGAGCTGAGCCCTCCATGCATACAGCTTGTTAGGAACCAGACGTTGGCATGTCTGCCAAGGTCTGGTTCCTGATTTACAATCTCTTCCTCTGTGGCTTTTACCTTTCTAGCTTTCTCCAAACCTTTCCTATCTGTCAGTGAAACATTTTTGTTCTCTCTTTTTTCTCCAGTTTTTCTGAATCTCAGGCTTTCTTAAATTTCTGTGCTGCTGAGCTACGAGTTCCAGGTTTCTTCACTAAGCTTCCAATTTGCTAAACTTCTCTTAGCAATAATAATAATAATAATAATTATTATTATTATTATTACAACAACAATAATAATAATAATAATTAGCAATTTGCATAGCTTTCAATTCACTAAACTTCTCTTAGTAATAATAATAATAGTTAGCTACTTGCATAGCTTTCAATTCATTAAACTTTTCTTAGTAATAATAATAATAATTAGCAACTTGCATAGCTTTCAATTTGCTAAACTTCTCTTAGTAATAATAATAATAATTAGCAATTTCCATAGCTTTCAATTTGCTTAACTTCCCTTAGTAATAATAATAATAATAGTCAGCAACTTGCATAGCTATCAATTTGCTAAACTTCCCTTAGTAATAATAATAATAATCATCGACTTGCATAGCTTTCAATTTGCTAAACTTCTCTTAGTAATAATAATAATAATAATAATAATTAGCAACTTGCATAGCTTTCAATTTGCTAAACTTCCCTTAGTAATAATAATAATAATTAGTGAATTGTATAGCACTGAGTCTAATGCACAAGGTATCAAACGATGGCACATCAAAACCAAGCAATAGTCACATCAATACCAGAAGGTCAGTGACCGTCACTCCACTGAGACAGAAAGACAGCCTACAGTGGATAAGCTGAAAGAGATTAAGTCTTACTTTTATTAATTCTGCATTTATTAAGTGCCAATACCCAATGACTAGGCATCAAGTGATGGCGCTAAGCAATTGTGAGAGGACTTGCTCAAGGTCCCTGCACAGTAACCGTCTAAGGAAAGACTCAAACCCATACTACGCACTACAAGCCAAGCACTCTAACCAATAGGCTACCGTGTCCCAACCAAGTCTTGAGGCCAAAATGACATCAGGTTAACTTTCTTATACATGAGATCTTCAAGCATAAGGCCATCGATGAGCCTTCTAACCTACAGAGGATAAGCCAGTTGATAAACATAAGTCTTGACACCAAAATGACATACAACCATTACTCCTTCAGTTGCACTTTTTTGCCAACAGATGGCTACTCGTCAGCACTTCAATCCGTTTCCAAACCCTCGTTCCTTCTTCCTCTTTATTAGTCAAACTGACTTCCCAAAGCATCGATTAACCTCCTCACAGCCACTGTTTCTTTTGCTCTCACGTGGTGACATGCGTCTGACTACAGGGCACTCAAAAACCTCTTTCCATGTCCCCTTTAAAGTACAAACACCTCTAAACTCGGCTGAATGCATGTCTGTATTCGGTGTCACTCGGAGACGGCATCACTTTCACATGAAATAAGACATAAACGACCATTTATTTCGTCTGAACTGCGCCACTTTCTTATCTGTGAACCTGCCACTTTATATAAAAGCTCACCACTTTGTTTATCTTGCATAAATATGGTTTTTCAAGGCAGTGAATCCAGACCGTTTCAGTCAGGGTTTAGCCAGACCACACCTGATTTTGACTCAGCTTCTCCAATGGATTACAACAACGACAACAACAACAACAATCAACAACAACAATAATAGCCTTCCCAGAATAATGCTCCCCTAATATTTGTAATCCTGAGGGATCATATGTACCTGGGGCAAAATAATAACAACAGCAGCAGCAGCAGCAACAACAACAACAACAACAATAATAACAACAACAACAACAACAATAATGAGAATAATGTACCAAACGTCACACCTGAACCAGAAACATGGGAACTTGAACAGCAGGCATGGTTATGATTATGACTATAGTTGCACTTAAAGTGACCTTCGGTTGATGCTTCTACATTTTGAACATGGCACTATAGAAATCGCTAAATCAGAATAGACTGAGTTAGGTTTCAGCATATTATATAACTGTGTTGCATGCCCTTGACATTCATGGCCTGCAAAACGCCACGCTCCTTGAAAGTACAAGCCACCCATCATCTGTCGGATGTCTCAAAAGGCCACGCTCCTTGAAAGTACAAGCCACCCATCATCTGTCGGACATCTCTGAGCTTCCTAATCCCTGCTGCTAATTCTTAGGCACAGATGAAGCTATGGCTGCCATATGCCATTTCTATGATCTGAAAACTGGTGAGTGTGTGACTCCTTGCTGTCTTGAATGTATAAGACAGACAATGGTTAGTATTATAGAATGCATAAACAACATAAATATGAAGTAATAATAATTAGATAATTTATATAGCACCGTAACACAACCGAGGTAGAAAAAGGGTGCTGTACATTCACCAGTGCATTCAGCCGTCGAAGGATAAGCTGAAAAGGAATGTTTAAATTCTAGTTGCTGAGAATATGGTTCTTACATAACTAAAGTGCATCTTTATCAAAAGTGGCACCTTTTAAGATAAAAAGTGGCACCTTTTAAGATTACAAGTGGCACCTTTTAAGATCAAAAGTGTCACCTTTTAAGATCACAAGTGGCACCTTTTAAGATCAAAAGTGGCACCTTTGAAGATCAGTGAGAAAGGTTTATTGACCTTGACCTTCTGCATGTAATAAGTGCAGTATAAACACAGCCTGCCCATGTTTCGCTACAGATGGAAGAACTGAGAAGTGGTATCATCTTCAGAAGCAGCTATCATCTTCAGCTAAAAGTTGAAGGGTTAACGAAGGCCAAGGAGACGAAATCATCCAAACAAATCCTGCCTACCTAATCATACGTACAGGATGCAACGCATTCCAGACCGCGGCTCCTCTCAGTGCCTCTCAGAGGTTCTTGAAAGCCGCTATATAAATATTCATATACACATAGGAGGCACTGTGAATACACTTACAATTAAATTTACATTCATGTATACATTAGAACTGGTTGAGTGTACATCAAGTGTCCATTACAAGTTTGAGTCAGGCTGAGAAAATCACTGCATAGGGTACGATTCCAGATAATTATATAGCGCCCGTTCATTCATTCATTCATTCAGAGCATTTATATAGCGCCTCTTCAAGTAGTATATACCCAGAGGTGCTACCAGCCCAGCTCCAGCAAAAGACAACAGAGCTTTTTAACTGTTGGTGAAAAGTGTATCTAGTATTCCTCGTTAGAAGGACACGCAGATTAAGCGGGAGGCCGTTCCACATAACAGGGCTCAACCACTGCGAAGAGTCGATACTGCACCGTTAAGAGTCTCTCATTATTTGGACCTTAAGCAAGTCATTACTTGTAGCTCAACTGATTGGTGCGTCATCACATCATCATCTTGACCTTGAACCAAACACTACTGCTCATCGATTTTGTTTTGACTGAGCGCCTGTGAATAAGCTGGTCTCCATAACGTGGCTTTCGTTGAGCGCTGTAGAAATCTTGAGATTACGATAACCATAAAAACAAAAATAGAACAAATAAATTAATGATCCCTCCCCCCCCCAGAGTGCACCAGCATCAGATAGGCATCAGCCAATGACATTTAAAGACAAAAGTTCAATCAACAATTCAGAATCGAAAGGCTTCCAAAGCAACGCTGGGTACAGATGCAACCTAGAAGAGATAAGCCGCAGAGCTTCATCAATATTTCAGCCATGTGAAGAGCAGCAGTAATAGAGTTCCAAGGGTGAAGGCAGACAGTTACATTTATTGTGGGATCTTGTCAGCTTGGAAATCGTGTTTTTAAAATGGAAAGATCTTTCAACTAAAGCATAGTGGTTCCCAAAGTGAGGTCCAGGGACCCAAGGGATACCTGAGACCATTCCAGGGAGTAACCGAGGTCTAAACTGTTTTCATAAAAATACTAAAACATAATTTTTTTTGTTTGGAAAATATAGTTACTTTTCATACGTAATGGGTTTATTATTCTTATTTTGTTATGAATTACTACACTGATTTTTCAGTTTTAATTTCTAATACAGTAAATATCAATAGATATAACCCATGCAGAGGCAAAAGCTCTATGGGGTCCTCAATAATTTTTAAGAGCACAGAGGGACCCTGAGACCAGAAAGTTTGAGAACAGGTGTTAAAGCATAAACAGGGCTAATTTAATCTAATAAAATGACTTCTATAGCGCCGTTATCGTAATGCACAGCATCAATCGATGTTCGCTTCAAGCTAACCATATTAAAAATTCATGATTAACTGGAGAAGCCTTGTCTTGTCAAAATCTTATGAGTCGGCAAACCAGAAGTCAGGCTATGGAGGGTAATCAAGTTGAAACAGATGACTCTTAAGTTTAGATCTGAATGGAAATATAATGAGGCAGGTAAAGTAAATTAAATATATGTATCACTCACTAGCAGCATAAGGTAAACATACGAACACACAAGCGTAAGGTAACATACCATATTCAACTAAGGTAACATATCCAACTAAAGCACATATTCAACGCAGAGAGAGATCTGCACAAACTATAAATGCTTCAAAATTCTCTGGCCAGATTCATAACAAATACACAAAAGTATCAGCATATCAGACCAATATTGCATTCATCACACTAGTTACCCATCGAGAAAAAAATATAAAAGACGATAGGACAAATTTATAAAGCAAAGAAATTGCATTCAGCTAAAACACCAGTCAACTTCTAATCTAATCTAAAGACTTCTATAGCGCCGCTATCATAATGTACAAGGCATCAGTTAATGGTCGATTCAAGCGAAATTGCAGTTAAAAATCGCAATACTTTGAAGCCAGGTTAAAATCCAACATCTCAGAGAAACCAGAAGTCAGGCTACAGTGGGTGCCTAATTCCCACATTATGAGTGGATTCTACCTACAGCCTATAATAACAGTCTCTTCTGCCACATAAATCATCTTATTATTATTATTATTATAAAAATAGTACGTGGAAGGATGTAAACACCATCTCTGGTTACATAATTAGACTGACAGAGAAAAGACAACAACACATGACCTAGTCAGTCAAGTTACATAACAGAACTTAAAGAGGAAAAACAACATAAGAACCAGCCAAGAGCAGATCCTTTCAGACTATCTGATGAGCCATGCAGAGCAAACAGCACAGACTGGAGTAAGATTTCGGTTTCACTAACAAGGTATTGAAAGTGTCATCCTAAGTCAGATAAACTTAACAAAGAAGGTATGAACAAACTTCAAAGGAATATAATAAACAAATGAATAAAGCATTTTCAGCTTTGCTTTGATGTGTGGTAAAACTTCACTTTCTTGAAAACTGAGAAAAGTATATCAACGAAGTCGAGCAAAGCAGAATTTAAGAGGCAATGATTTTGTCATGGTTACTGTCTTGTGCATTGACCTAGATATTGACCTGATTGTGGCTTGGTTTTGGTGCGCCATCAGTTGACACCTTGTGCATTAGACACCGGCGCATTAAAAGTTACTTATTGCAATTACCGCCAAGTCACGAGATCGCAGCAGATGCATGGCTATGGAAGGCATATGCTCAGCACAGCAGATTCAAAGAAAGTGTAGTGAAAAAGATACAGTTATATAATTATTTATAGTCCAAAAAATTAATAAAGCCCGTCGTTACAAGCATAACAATAAAATTAATGACACTCATAAACTAATTAGTCATCACAGTGCAGCACTGTGGTCTAGAATTCAGCAGCAAAATGAGCAGGGTCAAGGCCATATGGTCGTTGTATAAAACCATTTACATTACATTTTACACTGATACTGGGTCTGTAATCCAACGATCGCGGGTTTGCTGAGTGGATTCCAGGTAAAGAACTTGAACAAGATGTTCGTGCAAACTTGTCTTGCGCCTCCTATTCTGGTTTACCGACCCTGTACATTGTCATGGTGCAATAAAAGTCAGCCTGCCCATATTTCGCTACAGATGGTAGAATAAGAAGGGGTATTTCACAGAATACCATCTTCAGATAAAAGTCTGAGGCCTAAAGACGCCAAGCGGATGAATTACCTGCATATTTCCTGCCTTTGCAGAGTCCAAACAAATTAATAATAAAGTCCATCCATGCAATAAAACTAACAGCACTAAAAAACTAATTTTAATTATCAACATCTGACTGCCTGTGTTTCACTACAGCTCATAACCGAGAGACGTGGTATTTTAAAAAGTACCATCTTCAGCCAAAAGTGGAATGCCTAGAGAAGGAAGAAGAAGATGAAATCGTCTGTCTACTGGATTCCCCCTAGGCTTTTCAACCGTACTCACCATGGAATTTGGCTTGGACAACGAATTTGATCAGCAGCGCCCATCGACTGATGCCTTGAGCATTATTAGGGTGAAGCTTCTAGATTAAGATTAGAAAAATTCCTGCCTACCTAATCGCACGTATAAGACGTAATGCATTCCAGAACGCGGCTCCGTATTCAGTATTGTTCCTCGCATGCTCATCCATGCTCCGAACATCTCTATGACGACAGACACGCAAAGAATAACAAGGAATCCCAGGATGTGCTTCTTCAGCATAGCTCCACAAGTGTTGTCGCTCTCAAACTCCACGATATTGAGAACTACGGCCAGAACAATGATCCTGTAAAAAACAGATGAATATTCTTCAGCAAACCTTAACGAAGATTTTTTTCCACTAACATTTGAAAAGAAAGATATGACGTGCATTATTGCCTTCAGAAATCTAAATTAGCATGGAATCTAGTAAATCACTTGCTTTAAATACTTGTGTAATTTTCATATCTGCTGTAAGAAGTAGCATCAAAATCAAACTTGATATAACAAAAGGCAAACTGTATTTACAAGAAAACTTATGACCTTCGCTTCAAGGCTGAATTAAGTAAGTATGTATACATTCTTGATGTATATACGTATGTATATATTCTTTATTAACCAAAAGCTAATCGCACATTGGTGTACAAGTATTTAAGAACACAAGAAAAACCTTATCAGGCATACAACATCCTAATAATAAAAGAATTCCAACTGTAACAGACTGTCTGCAACCAAACTGTATCAGGCATTACAGCTTTGTGAAACACATTTTTGTCTAATGATTTTCCATTCAAAAACTAAAAGCTTTAGCGAGTGGCCTTCTACTCTGAGAATAATGAGCAACATCTGAGCACATTAGTTGGTCAGGGCACTAATTATTATTAGATCCATTATCTGCACAGAATGTAAACATACCACGGCTTTAAAACCATTAACAGCTCAGCTCTTTCCATACAACTTATTGACACATGGGCAAACTGGACAGAAACATTAGCCCAAGTCCAAATGCCCCAATTAGATGCATCTGTTTAATAATAATAATAACGACAATTTCTATAGCGCTGTAACACGGCCGAGGCCGAAGAAAAGAGCGCTGTACATAAGTTCAGGCGACAATAGAATACCAGTATACCAATTTTTTAGATTAATTATCAGTGAATTGTAATTGTTATCATAATCTCCAGATTTCTTCAGTGCCCAAGAAAGCTAATTCACAAGGCAGGAACCAGCTTATTCACAGGCACTCAGTCAAGACAAAGCTGGTGAGGCAGGTACAGTCAGGTTCAGTTCCAAGTCGAGATCAAAAGTAACGCAAGCAGACAGGTAGACAGCAATGTTGGATCGTGCTTTTGGTAAAGTTGCAATAAGAAGAGGATGGACCTGCACAGCTTCTTAAAAGATACTAAGGCTTTAGATCCAGTAACTGTACAGCTGTTTGGATGTAGATATTTCAGACACAAATCAAAACGGACAAAAATAATCGTAATCGTAATCAAGATTTCTACAGTGCCCAACGAAAGCTAAGTCACAAGAACCAGCTTATTCACAGGTGCTCAGTCAAAACAAAATCTACAGGCAAGAAGGGTTCAGTTCCAAGAGTCTGGCAGTCAGACGACAACAGAGGGTGGTGTTTGGAATTGGATCTGCAGGATAGATTATTTCTGCATTTATTACGCGCCACTACCTAATGACTAGGCATCAATCGATGGCGCCGAGCAACTGTGAGCTAAGGACTTGCTCAAGGTCCCTACACAGTAACCATCTCAAGGAAGAAGGCTCGAACCCGTATTCTCCGCGTTACAAGGCGAGCGCTCTATCCAATACGCCACCGTGCCCCACAATACGCCACCGTGCCCCTTATTGCTGAAGCATTTAACGTGATGTACTGGGTCGGATAAGGGGAAGAAGAGGAATCCGGAGATGACCTGAGAAAGATGAGTACTGGAAATCTGCCAAAAGTCCCAATTATCAGTTGCAGATGTAGTCAAAACACAAACCAGATAGTATGCAGAACAATCAGAATAGCAGCGGGAACGATAAGGTCGTCTGATCCAACACTCCACCGTCTATTAAACACAATGATTCCAGGCATAGCTGCAAGATTTCGTCTTCAGTGCGTCTTCAGGCAGTAGTATCTGACTCTCTCAGTAGTCGTTCAAAGGTAAACATATTCAAATGCTCCTAGAAAAGCAAAAACGCACAGGTAAACATAATACAAAAAATGCACAAATAAACAATGTAATTTGCATGTATGTAATGTAAACTCTACTGTAGCTCAACGTACCTCCTGAAAGCACTCTTTGTAAGCCGTGTAACTCCGTGTAACGACCCTAGGCAAGTTGTTTGCTCACAAGTGCCTCTGTCACCAAGCAGTATAATTTGATACCGGCATAAGCTGGGAAGTAAACGGTAAGCCCTGTGATGCACTGGCCCTGTGTCCAGGACCTTATGATTCGTCCACTGCCGGCTCAAAGGCTTAGAACAGGAGACGAGCGCCTCCCCGACGTCTTACTTACGAGATGTGGGACACACTTTACTTTTAATTGGAGGCACACTATTACCATGTAACACTTCATTGTTGATTACATAAGCAAATGCCAGATGCCCAGTTACAAAACCTTCAAAGAGCATATACCTCTGCTAATTCAACTCTTCTTAACATGGGGTACAGAACATACTTTAAGACCCTCACACCACCTTGCTCCATAAACATCGAATCCTGTATCCTCGGCTTATAGCTGAAGCATTTAACGTGATGTTCTGGGATATTCATACAACGCCTTCTAAGAAATTCTCAAAGGCTAAATTCAACTGTGCGTTCAAAGCGAAAAACCACATCGCATAAATGGCCCTACAGCGTACGCCGCTACCCGATGCAAAACATCAAAAACGAACGTGGTTCTGGACCACCAAAGATAGGATCATCCTCTGGTGACCTACACATGTTAAGATCAGCAATTCCGTTTTACTACCACATAAAAAAGCAGACAGTTCTGCTGCAAATCAGATCTGCTTTCCAGGTCCAACGCTGCTCTTACTTGCGTAAACTGGCTAATTGGATTTCATGACTCGTTCTTCTCTCCCCAAATTCCATCCAGCAGAACAGCAGAACTTAGTGAACGAGAACCACACTGCACAGAACACACTCTACTGATCACTCGACGTATTGTTTACAATACATTTGGTAGTGTATGCGTAAAGTAATTGAAATTGTAACGCAACATTCCTGTATCACCACTCTCAGTTCTAATCTTATCAATCTTTCACTTCTAACTGAAAAGTAAGCCAACGATAGCACTCGTCAGCAGTTGGTGCTGGCTTTTAACACATTCCAACCATGAGCATTTAAAACTAATACATTTATAACTTACGTGGCCCAAGTTCATTCTGAGACACTACTTGTAAATTCATCATTTTCAGCCACTGTTCTAACTCAGCGGTTCTCAAAGTGTGGTCCGGGACCCCCAGAAGGTCCCCAAAACCATTTCAGCGAGTTCCTAAGGTCTAAACTATATTCATAAAAACACATAGATATTTTTATTTTGTTTAAGAAAATATAGTTACTTTTCACAAAAAATGTTATTTACGTTAACATCCGCTCTCACTCTCTCTCTGTCACTCTGTCTCTCTCTTCCTCTCTCGCTGTCTGTCTCTCTCTCTGTCACTCTGTCTCTCTCTTCCTCTCTCGCTGTCTGTCTCTGTCTGTCTGTCTCTCTCTCACTCACACACACACACACAGCTGTCAAAAATCACCCCAAAGCCACCCAGCTGTAACGTTTATTATTGTTATTTTGTTATTTTTGTTAATTATTGTTATTTTGTTATGAACTAATACACTGATTTCTTAGTTTTAATTTCTAAACATCGATAGATATAACCCACATAGACAAAAGTGATAAATAGATAGATAAAGGAATCCTGAGACCAGAAAGTTTGCGAACAGCTATTCTAACTGAGTAATAATAAATAAAATGAACTTGAAATAGATATCTATAAGTACCACATGATTTAGTCATTTCTGTCTGATACATATACATTTCATATAATCAGTTGAGTTTCGCTAAGCTATCTATTTTCTGCCATCCTTGACATCATTTGACCTAGGATGTTGGCTTCAGTTCAAAGTTGAGATCCTGCCTTTGGTCTGGATGGATGCAACCTCCAGATTTAATATATCTATGTTCCCTCTCTCTCTCTGTCTGTCTCTGTCTCCCTCTCTCTCTCTCTCTCTGCCTCTCTCTCAGTCCCTCTCTCTGTCTCTCTCTCCTCTCTCTTCCTGTCTCTGTCTGTCTGTCTCTGTCTCCCTCTCTCTCTCTCTGCCTCTCTCTCTCTCTCTCTCTCTCTCTGTACCTCTCTCTGTCTCTCTCTGTGCCTTTCTCTGTCTCTCTCTCACTCTATCTCCTCTCTCTTCCTCTGTCTCTGTCTGTCTGTCTCTGTCTGTCTCTGTCTCCCTCTCTCTCTCTCTCTGCTTTCTCTCTCTATATCTCTCTCTCTGCCTCTCTCTCTCTGTACCTCTCTCTCTCTCTCACTCTATCTTCTCTCTCTTCCTCTGTCTCTGTCTCTGTGTCTCTCTCACACATACACACAAACACACAGCTGTCAAAAATCACCCCAAAGCCACCCAACTGTAACGTTCACATCTGGGTATTCATATAATACATATTTACACAGCACCTTGAAATAATAAACTGTCGCCAGTATCAAGAGCCACTCAAAATCCCTGTTCCCCGAAGTGGATGCCGTGTTGTACACCTACCAAGCTCAAGCACGTGCATTTCGACACACAATGCTCTGTACACTTGCCTATACATGGCACTGTATTTCACAACAAACCAGGCACCTATGCATCATCTTTAATACATACATACTGCCTCCTCACCCAATAATAAATTAGACAGACAGCCGGACTTTGTAGAACGAGGTCGCCAGCTGACTTAGTCTTATAACAGACAGAAAATGCAAATCAGTCGTATACTGCATACGTACCTACAGCATACGCCATCGGTCTCGATTGCTTCAATGTCGGACGGTTGCATGCAAGCAAATGCTTCAAACGCTGTACAACATCACCTAGTACAGTACCAGCCACTGCAGCAGGAACTGCGCTGAGCAGTCGACGAAGGACGAACGTTGAAGAGCAGATGCAGAAGTAGAGAGGATGAAGGACAGGAGGAGGAGGAGGAAGAGGAAAAGGAGGAGGAGGAAAAGGAGGAGGAGAAGGAGGAAGAGAAGGCGGCTCTTTTTGCATCAAATTCTACCCCGCCGCGACCGACAAACCAGACTGTTTCCCCATCCTTCTTATTATGGAATCGTATAACAGCCACGACGCTGTGGCCAGCTGCAGCCCGCTTCTGCAGCTGCTGCCAACAACATTACAGCCTTCGCAGCCGCCGACACCTCATCCGCTATGCTGATGCTACTGCTGCTGCTTCTGCAAAGGCGCATGCTACAGTTATATCGATTTGCTCCATTCGACGATCAAAGTAAGTAAGCAAGTATTTAAATTAGCCGGGCATGCTCAAACAGCAGTTACGCAACGTGGCCCGTAGGCCAGTCTGGGAATCGAAGACGCAGCTAGGGTCCATCCAGTTTTTTATACACCCCCCGATCGGACTCATACGGTTTGTCGCAGCCGATAGTTATTTTTCCCCATCGGATTTCAACTTAAATTAAACATCGATTTGTCCGTCGCGCGATTACACCCACCACCACTGATCTATGTAGAGTAAGATAAACTTATACATGTATGCGAAGACGATAACAGCGATGCGCCATCTATACTGGACACTTAAAGCTTGAAAGCTCTGCTTAAGCCTAAAGAAAAATCTGTAAGCCGTTTAATATCACGCTCTGTGAGCGCGGTTGTGTGTGTCACGCGTGCGTGGTGGACACGGTCGATTTGGCAAGCATTGTGAAGTCAAGCAATGCTGAGTGCAGTTGTAGTGGGCTTACGGCGACCGCTTGTGGAATACCAGGCTGTCTGGGCTAACACAGCCTGCCATCCCTCCGTCGGGGTGGGGTGAAAACGAACTGTTTAGCTTTGCAAGGTGGAAGAATGAAGGGTGTCCTGTTGCGTTCTCGGTCTATGCATACCTTCGCGGGGCAGGGTGACTCTAAGCTCACAGCCACCCGCATGACAGCCTCTTCTACCCTTCCGTACCGTCTCTGCTCGCTGTCCGTTCTCTCCAAGGAAGGTTCAGGATTGGCCGCTTACTTACGGGAGTCAGCTCTGTCTCGGGATCTGATTCTGTCTCTTCCGCGGTCGCCAGATGGGAAAAGTCTCAGAACACGGTTCGATCCATTACCTGCAATATTCGATCCATTTTCGTGTGCCTTATTAAATGCGGCTCCCTCTTTACCACCATTCTTCATCTCGTAGGCCTAACCAAGATTGCCTTATTAAAATCTTTGGGGCTAACTCTGGAACTACCGCCATTAAAACGAAACGAAGTCTGATTCACACTTTCTTTGTATATTGAGAGACTAAAATACGCCTTACATCTAACTTGAATTTATCATAGATAAAAATTACTCCCTGGCGGGGAATCGAACCCCGGCCGCGGCGGTGAGAGCGCCGAATCCTAACCACTAGACTACCAGGGATCATGTAATAATCGATATTATTTTACACTACTTGTGATCGTGCCGGATTAAAACATCACGCCTACGTGAACTATCTTAGTTGAGCATTTATAGGCTACGCAGCGATTCGCTAACATTGGCCTATCTGGGTTTTAGGCCAGATGATGTAGGCCTAAAGTTATACACATGCGTCAGCCGAGTATGAAGACGAGTAGGCCTACAGCTGAATGCCATCGACGTAGGCCTATTGGTGAATCCCCGCCCCACATTGCAGCGAAGGCTAAGTAGGCGTGGCTCCAACGGTCTGTAAACACATGTGCGCATGGCGATCGGATTGTACAGCTCACCGTTGGATCGCCTATGAAGGTGTGAAGAAATTCGTTACTCAAAGGACTGGGGACACTCAATACCCAGTGGGTGCGTCAACCCAGAGGCCGTACGTTCAAATTTCCGCCAGGGCCGAGCGATGTTTCAATACTTCTGTTCCACTAGCGCCCTAGCGAACTCGGCTATGAAATGTGTACACTGACCCTACACAAGCTGTCGGTGGGAATTGGGACTAGCATACAGCGAGAACTGGCCATCATATGCCGAGGTTAAGGAAATGAAGTCGCTAGCAAATCATACACATGGCTATATCTCAGGGTTTGCCTAAGGAACAGCTCTTCTTGACCACCCAATCCGCCCCATCCTTAGCGTATAGGGCTAAACATACGCGGTTTGACTATCCTGAATTTTCTTGAGTTTCTCGGACAATTCGCTTCTTTTGACCCTGATAATTTCAATTCGAACTTACATTTAGGTTTCAGACCTACGCACAGACAGGTACTAAAAGCCAATATAGCTTACTTAGCCTGTTAACTGTTACTGTAATTGTAACTGCATTACGAAGCATAAGACATATCTGTTATTTGTGCATACTGACTGACATTGATCTGTTCGAACTGCTGTTATCAATGTGTAGCTCCATTCTGCCGGCCGGCAATGAACCCTAAGGGATTCCACGTCTGTTTATACATCATAATGACAGGAGCGATTAGCAACAACAGGCATTGACGCAATTCACACCTCTAAACCCCCATTAGGCTGTTATCAGCAAATGAGCTAACGTGAATGGATTCCTGTGTTACAGACAGACAGACAGACAGACAGACAGACAGACAGACAGACAGACAGACAGACAGACAGACAGACAGACAGACAGACAGACAGACAGACAGAGACAGACAGACAGACAGACAGACAAAGACAGACAGACAGACAGACAAAGACAGACAGACACACACTGCACCGAACAAGAAGACGAAGACAGTCTGGATGCACTACAGAGTTTGTGGATTTGCGGAGTAACTAAAGATCAGGTTGGCGATACGTTTGACAGCTGTTTCATGTTAGCTCATTATCACTGCACTAGGTCTATATAAATAAGCAGCCTAGGAATATGAAAACCGATCACGTGCTATAGGCCTTTGTATGTATGCATGCACGGTTGTGGGTGCACAAATGTAAATGTACACGTTTTCTATAGCGACCGTATGACCTCCACCTTGCTTATTTTTCAGTGAATTTCTTGGGTGCGATTCTGCCTATTTCAATGGGTGCCACGCCATTTAAGGTCCCTGTGTATGGACTGTGCTAGCCCGAGATTAAAATCTGAAATATAGCCCCGATCAGAAAAGCGAACCGGCATTCTCACGCTAGGAGGCGCCCTGACTTTAGCCTATGCTTTATCTAATGTGGGTTAAACCTGGTCTGGCAATGGGTGTATGTGTCAATGCATGGATATGCATGTATGTATATACGTGTATGTATGTATATATGTAGATACATGTATGTATGTATGTATATAAATGTATGCATATACATGTACGTATGTATGTACACGTATGTATGTATATACATGAATGTATGTATATACATGTATGTATATACATGTATGTATATACATGTATGTATATACATACATACATATATGTATATACATGTATGTATGCATGTATATACATACATGTATGTATGTATGCATGTGTATACATGTATATGATCTTCCAGCTGCATGACAGCATCAGGAGGCACTGGAGTGTTGCATAAGGTCAAAACCTAGTGCTATATCCATACGAAATCGTAATCTCGAAAATTTCTAAAGCGCTATGTGGCAACAAAAGAAAAAACGTCAGCAACAACAGCAATTATAATTGCCTAAATGAAAGAAACGGTTCTGGAAGATAGAAACTCTAGAAACCACAACTCATTCTTGGCTGACGATGATGAACCAAGTACAAGGGCCTACATTGTAGGCCTACATAATCTGAAACAGCAGGTTTTGAAAGACATATCAAATATCTTCTGAAACAGCAATGGTTCCGCTGGAAGCCTTTATAATGCCTGTAGTCACACCAATGTTGATTCCACAACTTAACGCGCTACCTTCATCAAACACCAAACAGAGACAGCACATCTGAGAAGAATTCTGCACATTTCGTGGCATGTTATCAAATAAAACTATGAGGTAAAGGACAGGACAAGAGGATATACAAAATATCGTCTGAAAGAGAAGACTGAAATGGTTGGGATATGTGATTGTACGGACAAAGATAGGCAACCCAATCAAGCAATGAACTCGATTCCTGAAGGGAAACAGAGGAGGGGAAGACCAAGGAAGAACTGACCAGAGGCCATCAGAGACAACCTTGGGTGTTTGGAGATGTCGTGGGATGAGGCAGGAAGACTGGCGATCCACAGACATGAATGGAGAAGTTGCGTTGCCCGATGTGCAGATCTGCACAGGAAGGATTAAGAATTAAGTAAGTAAGTATCAAGTACCAAGAAATAACAAGGTTGTATTGTAAAAAGCTAATTTTCCACAGCTCATTGTAACTGTAATGTAATATCTGAATTTCGTCAGCACTCAATAACACTACGCCTCGGGAACCAGCACTCAATCCAAGCCCGCAACTGTACAATATCAGAATTATCCTGGCTGTGAAACTAATACCCGTTACAAGCAGCATAGTTACTACATGTAGTACAGTCCTATCGTCAACGCCTTCCATGGTAGGCGTAACCCACGCCAAGCTCAGTGTCTGTTTCATACAAATGGACCTCGGATTACAAACATCAACTCTACCACCAACAAAAGCACATCTAGCAGTGTCAGTGGAAATAGAAACGTGAATGTGTTGTGTCGTCTGCATAGGCAAAGTGCATTTTCTGACAATCATCAGTCCAACTTCGTTTCGAGCTCTTCAACAACTTTCTGGTACTTATCAAGGGTCAATACAGACATTCCTAAGGCAACATACATCTCTCTCAGCAAATCGCTAAGACTGTGAAGTCGTTCCTTGACTTTTGGTGCGCAGTATATCTCGGCCCCATCCGCAAAGATACCCGTCGACGTGGGCACCTCACGTGACAACGACGACTGCAGAGCCTTGATGCGACCCCAAGCATCGTCCCACCGAACCGCAAAGTCTCCAATAAATCGGTCGCACTTTTCGAGATTGGTAGCGATCGAATCAACCCAGTCCGACAGTTCTATGTGGCTTTCCTCCGAAGTACAGAAGTCGTTGGAAATATACTCAAAATAGCTGTGCAAGCCTCGAACTGCGGCCTGCAGGGTGTCCTTCGCCACAGTTCGATCTAACTTCGCGACTAGTAGTGCCGCTTTGTCGAGTGCAAGGCAAGCAATCAGTCTGCATTCCTGCTTTGCTGCTACTATGACACAAGCTTCATCGTTCTTGTTCTCTTTCGGAGGTATTTCTGCATACGAAACGAATTTCTCCATCGATCGCGAACACAAGAACGCGTCCCTGTAGCTCACTTCAAACTTCAGAATTTCTTTGCCCTTCAGAACCTTTTTGTGCTTGTGAGGTAACTTGATGCAGCATGTAATATGGCGACTGGCAGCATAGGCTATATCGTAAATGAAAAATGACAGACTGGTGGTAGGATTTCCCATTTCTTTATCATTGCCATCGGAAACCATGTACTCCTTACACACGTGCGATAAATCAAACTGAACACCATTCAGACATGAAATCGTAACCTTCAAGCCATCGACTGCGCTGTTCTGCTTCATCAAAATTGGCAACATCAGGTCGAGTTCAATGCTAGCGTCTTCGTTTAGAAAGAAGAAAGCATCGCTACTGAATGTCTGGCCAACGTTGAAAAGCAATTCCGGCATGAATCCTCCTGTTCCGAGCGATGAAAACTTTATGACATAATCCTTTTCAAAGTGACACTCCTCTCTGATCACTTTGATCTTTCTACGGATCTCCTTTATCAGTTCCTCTGACTCTGTGATTCCTTCGTTTGCCATTCCATCGGTGAAAAGCAGTATGTTGTCGTTGAAATTGCGGCTAGAAATAAAAACATATTACTGCAAATCATCTGTTTCTCCACAGCAGACATGCTGTTAAACTGAAAATTGTAACTGTAAGTTTGTTAATCTTTTTGTATTTAAAAGCATCGCTGTCTAATTGCAGATTCAAAGTTATAAAGCTATATCGTGAATGGAAAATGCTTCATGCATATCACTGCCTTTGTGTGTGTGTGTGTGTGTGTGTGTGTAGGTGTGTGTGTGTGTGTAGGTGTCTGATTATATACATTTCATTGCCTGCTCAGGTGTGACTTAGATCACACCTAAACAGGTTTGACTTAAGTCACAGCATTTTAGATTTCTAAGACAGCCATGTTTTTAGCGTCTTTAAGGTTGTTAAAAGGTGCTATACGTTTGTCCCAATACATACGTACATACATCATACATATATACATAATAATATGTGCAAATACATATGCACATGCAGATATGCACACACACATACACACATACATACATGAAAGACCTTAAGTGGTATGGGTGAGTTTACATGCAGAGAGGCAAGCATGTGCAACCGTGAGTGCAGCGTCTATGCGTGTTTGCGAAAAGGCAGATACAACTCGAATAATCAACCGAGTTAATACCAGAGGAAAACAGGCAGCGAAACTGAAATTCTCCAAGGAGGATTATAAATATCTCTGAGGAAGAATAACACTGCACTACAGGCAGGCAGGCAGGCAGGCAGGCAGGCAGGCAGGCAGGCAGGCAGGCAGGCAGGCAGGCAGGCAGGCAGGCAGGCAGGCAGGCAGGCAGGCAGGCAGGCAGGCAGGCAGGCAGGCAGGCAGGCAGGCAGGCAGGCAGGCAGGCAGGCAGGCAGGCAGGCAGGCAGGCAGGCAGGCAGGCAGGCAGGCAGGCAGGCAGGCAGGCAGGCAGGCAGGCAGGCAGGCAGGCAGGCAGGCAGGCAGGCAGGCAGGCAGGCAGGCAGGCAGGCAGGCAGGCACGGAAAGACGGGCAGATAAATAAACAGACAGACAGACAGACCGACAGACACACAGACAGACAGGCAGACACAGAAAGACGGACAGATAAATAAATAAACAGACAGACAGACAGACAAGCAGGCAGGCAGACATGCAGCCAGACAGGCCGCAAAGCTTGATGGAGCAGTGGTTCCTGCTTCACATGTTGTCTATCCATTGTTAGCAGTCGCGATCAATACTGCTTTAGTACAATACAGGTAAGCCGGCGGGTTATTCAATCAACCTGATTGGTGTTTTGTAAGGCAGCTGTGATGTTGATTGAACGATGAATGGCGATAAGAACACGACGACCGACCAACCTCTTGGCAAAAGTCACGTTGAACTGATCAATGGCAGTAATTATCCCTGCCGACATATTGGTCACGCCCCTCACATCAATTGTATCAATCTGGCGAAGAGCTTGTTGCTGTGAACAAGCAACATGATTAGCAGTAAAATAAAGCTCCCAAGTCCCTAGTGAAATGTAGGAAAAGCTTTCATTTCCTGCCCTACGTCCCTTGAGCCGCCAATGGATGAATTGTAAGGCAATGGACATGAGGCCAGCGTATCACAGGACTTGTCGGTTACTTCCCCGCTTATGCCGGTTTAGTGCGAGATCGGTTCCGGGGCAAAAACAGTTCCTAAAATATTGATTGGTTCACGTGACCGATGACGTCATATAACTGTTTCCAATTCGTTCATCAAAATAATGCTTTGTACTAATTACGACTGCGTAATAAGTACAGACTGCTTGGGTGAATGCTTCGGCTTCTATTTTTCCATCTACTGAGATACTGTTTTACCCTAAATTTTTCTAATAAGACAACAGAATACTTTAAAATTAGCTTCACAGTGTCGTGCCTTGGCAACAAAAGTTGGTGGAGTCGGAACCGTTTTTGCCCCGGAACCGACCTCGCGCTACAGCGGTACCAAATTATGCTGTGTGCAGCATACTTGTACTACTGAAAATGGTGCTATAGAAGTTGAACGATGAAGAAAATAGAATACATACGCTGTACATAATTGTACTACTGTATTAGGACAATGGCGCTATAGAAGTTGTACGATGACATTAGACGGACACAAGCTTAAGAATATGGTGACTAGCACAAGTTCCAAGGAAATATAAATAAATAAAAACTTAATAAATGAATAAACTAATCATAGCATCATGCTATCATCGAATGATGCCTTGGGCAAAAATTAAAAATAAGTAAAAAACTTGATAATAGTAGTAAGTAAAGCAAAGTTCCCATATCCCATGAGGAATGTAGGGGCGGCACTCATTTCCTTTTCTTAGGTCCTTGAGCGCTGGACGAATCCCAAGGTACTGGAGACAGGGACAGTGTATTGCAGGACTAGCTGTTTGCTTCCCAGGTATCACTGGTACCAAATTATACTGCTTGATGACAGAGACACGGTTGCATGAACAACTAACCCAGGGTCATTACACGGAGTCGAACCCGCAACCGCATGATCATTGACCAAACGCATTGCTGACAGATCACCGTGTTGCACGATAATAGAGAGTAAATAATACACTGCACAGACTTTAGCATCTGCCGACATCTTCTTCAGTGGAAAGACAACTTCTGCGGTTGTTCCAAACGTAACCATAGACAGGTGATCTTCGTGACCGATTGTCTTGACCAGCAGCTTGGCAAACAGCTTGATTCTCTCCAATTTTGAGAGTTTCGACTCCGAACCATATGGCTCTGCCATGCTGTGGCTGACATCAAGGACGACCACAACTCGCATCGGAACCTGAGGTACCACTTCGCGTCTGCCATAGATATTCTTCGGAGGCTCCAACGGTTCCAGTTGAAACACAACATTGACCTGATCAACAAAAGGTCATAAATAGAATTGTGATATGCGCAGTTGCATGCATAATTAAATTAACTTAAAAAACACTTGTATAGTTCAGTCAGATAACCATATGTGCAGATCTTTTGGGAGGTACTTAAGGCGCTATATTAAGGCGCTATATATCATGATTGTATTTATGACCTTTTGCTGATTAGGTCAATGTTGTGTTTCAAATGGAACTGTTTGAGCCTCCGAAGAATATCTACGGCAGATAACCACATGTGCAGCTCTTTTTGGAGGTTCTCAAGGCGCTATATTAATCATCTAGATACATATGTACATACATGCATACATACATCCATCTGACAGCACTAATGCAGGAGTGTGAGCAGTGACTAACTGGTAAAGTGTCTGTCTTTAATGTGCAGAGTACAGGTTTGATCTTCCCATTTAGATGGTCACTGTGTAAGGACAATGAGCAAGTCCTTCACACACAGTTCTTAGTTAGCTACATTGGTTAAAGCATAAATTTAGGCATCTCTTGAAACGGCGCTACACAACATTTTTTATTTGTAATAAAAAAATGGTAATAAAAAAACTGCATGAACCAAAACTGGCTGGAAATGAGAAGGAAACAGAATTTCTTTGACACTAAACAAAGATATACGATTGCAGAGAGCGAAGCATTGAGCAATGCTGGATAAGAACAAAATAAAAACAAGATTTTTTCAGATCAAAACAAGACTGTGACATATGAAGCAAAGCAGGCACAACTGATAAAAGTAATCTGATGGATACTAGGACCACCACAAAGCGAACAAACAACAGTAACTGATGACCAGTGCTGCCACCATCAGAGCAATTACGGTAATACATTGTAAAGATATGTAACTAAATATTTACACAGTGCCTTCTGAGTCACAACAAAAGCAGTCAGACAGTAGGAGCCAATCTACCAGTAATCCAGCACTTCTGAGAGATACTTAAAAGGCACTACATAAATATCCAGTTGCAAACATACACACCTAAACATATACATACACAAATACACATACATACATACATATAAACAAACCTACAAACACATACACATACATACATACATACAAACAAACCTACAAACACATACATATACACACATACATACAAACATATACAAACACATACATACATACATATGCTCATACAAACATACAAACACATACATACATACATACACAAACATACATACACATACATACATACACAAACATACATACATACACATACATACATACAAACCTACAAACACATACACATACATACATGCATATGCTCATACAAACATACAAACACATACATACATACATACACAAACATACATACATACACATACATACATACATACACATACATACATATATACATACATACACAAACATACATACATACATACACATACATACATACACAAACATACATACATACACATACATACATACATACATACACAAACATACATACATACATACACATACATACATATATACATACATACACAAACATAAATACACACATAAGTCATGCATGTTATTATTTACACTGCTTTGCTTTGTCGTAATCGTAATCAAGAATTTATAAAGCGCCACTTCAAGATAAACTCATTAGAGGCGCTCTCGGGCTGACAACCCAAAACCACTGGGGAACAGAGTGGTCTTCAGGCGCTTGCGGAAAATGGAGGCAGAAAGGCCTTTGCTAAACTCAAAGATGTCACACTCATAATAAGTGTAACCAACAAGAATCACCGCGATCATCACTGCAGACATAATGATGACCATTGTGGGGGTGCTGATGACAATAACGATGATAATGAAGATATCATAGACACCCATCCTTGAGTTGTTTACGTTTCTCATGGAACCTTTACCCCTAACACAGTCTTCTTTCTTGCACAGATACGAGTTTGATTGATTGAAATGAAGCCTAATATAAAAGATTGGATCTACATCCCAGGAGAGAAGTGAATCAACACGAAACCAATTTAAATCCGCGCCACCAGATCCACTTTCCTTCACTCGATGCCGAACATCGATCCGTTTTCTGCCCCTGGCAACCAACCAACCGTCGTCTTTTTATTTCATGTTCTGATGAACGCAGGGCACCCAACATCATCGCGCTCAACGTTTATCTACTGTCCAGCACTGCACTGAAATGGCACTCAATCTGTAACTTCATTATCTTGTAACTGTGTAAAGAAATGCAGTGGTAATTGTAATCTTGACTTATTCTTCCTGTGCTGGTCTGTAAATCGGGCAAAGCAGGTTCTCCATTCATCTATATGGATCGCCTGTCTTCCTGTCTCATCCCACGACATTCTCCAAACATCCAAGGTCATCTGTGATGGTCTCCGCCAGTTCTTCCTTGGTCTTCCTCTCTTCTGTTTCCCCTCAGGAATCCAATTCATGCTTGATTGGCTCGCCTATCTTTGTCCATATGAATTACACGTCCCATCCATTTCAGTCTTCTCTTTCCGATGATATTCTCCCTGTATCCTCTTGTCCCATCCTTTATCTCATAGTTTATGTGGATTTAGTCAGTGCCAAAAAAAGTCAAGTCATCAGAACCAGCTTATTCACAGGATCCCACAGTTTCACGACATCTTACGGCACCAAAGGCCGTTGATGTCGGTAGGAAATCATTTTTGTAACACTTTTGACTCAACAAAATTAGTGCGGCTGGTACATCCATTTCAGTTCCAAGTCCATATTCAACCGTCTACGGTGGATGGTAAAAGTGGACTGGAAAACTGGCACTGAAACTCTAAGCACTTGGCACAGCAAAACTGTAACTCAATTTTCGCCTACCATGTCTTGCAATCACACACAGAAGTAATGACATGACATCTAAGCTAACAGTAAAATAAAGCTCCCATGTTTCATAGTGAAATGTAGGAGAAGCTCTCGCTTCCTACTCTGTCCTTTGACCTTCCTTAAGTTTACCAGCTGTTCTTCAATCAAGTACAGTAGTACTGAAATAGCACTAATCTACACCAAAATTGCAGTTTTATTGACCAAGTGTTTTGGCTTTGGTGCGCCATCGGTTGATGCCTTGTGCACATTGGCGCGACGACGATGATGATGATGATGATAAATTCTCTGCCCGAAGGCAGGTCCATTGGCTCTATGCCACCTGGGGATGAGGTGAGTCAGGTGGTTTCCCGTTCCCTTCCTAACAGACAATTGTGGGTAAGCAACTTGTCCAAGGTTGCTATGCAACGGCTGCAATAGGAGTTACTAATTACAATAACTGTGCATGGAACTACAGAACTGGTATTCAAAAGTTTCACCTACCTTGTCTTGTAGTCGTGTACAGAAATACTGCACACTTAACGTCTGTTCAGTACTCTGCTGGCTTTCAGCTAAAAGCAACATATAAAAGCAACATATAAAAGCAACATATAAAAGCAACATATAAAAGCAACATATAGAAGCCACCGACAATAAACAACCACAAGAAGCAGCTTATTAATGAAGATATTTCTGTTATATATGTCATGAAATTAAGTTTAGCCTACAATAAATTCGTAAACTACCTATAAATAAACCCAAAAGTTTATGTGACATGGTGGCCAGTTTACAAATATAACTTAAGGTTTATGTGATGTGATGGTTACAAATATAACTTAAGGTTTATGCGATGGTTACAAATATAACTTAAGGTTTATGTGATGGTTACAAATATAACTTAAGGTTTACGTGATGTGATGGTTACAAATATAACTTAAGGTTTACGTGATGTGATGGTTACAAATATAACTTAAGGTTTACGTGATGTGATGGTTACAAATATAACTTAAGGTTTACGTGATGTGATGGTTACAAATATAACTTAAGGTTTATGTGATGAGATGGTTACAAATATAACAAGGTTTATGTGATGTGACGGCCAGTTGACAAATACATGTGAACATTTAAGTGACAGTGGTGGACCGGTTAAGCACTGGCCTTGTAACATGGCGAGTGCAGGGTTCTAGCCTCTCCTAAAAGATGGTCACCAAGCAAGTCATTCAAACACAGCTGATTAGGGTCAACAACCAATGATTTATTATTCGATACTGGTGCTATATAAATGCAGGAATAAAACGTTACTATACACCATACTATACCACATACTGTTTGTCTTAGATTCATTAAAAATTCAATATAATCTGGGTCAAGATGCCTAGATGGCCAAGTTCAATGGATCCACAGTGGGCTACAGGTGGCAAGCAGAGTCAGAGCTTATTCAAAGGCGCTCAGTCAAAACAAAATCGATAGGCAGTGAGGGTTCGGTTCCAGGTCAAGATCCAGTCAGACAGTCGGACTGCTACGGTGGATTGTGCTGTTAAGAGGTATGACGAGACGATGTGGTTGATAATAACAGCCAATGCGACACTTATCAAGAATTAAAGCTTTGTGTTTTTCAAACAATTAATAAGAATAAGGGCTACATAAACCTAATCAATTTCCCAGTTAACACTGAAACAGCATTGTGCTTAGAAATGACTGTGTTTTTCAAACGATTAATATAATAAAAGTCAGGTTACAAACACCTTATCAATTTCCCAGTTAACACTGAAACAGCATTGTGCTTATAAATGCCTGTGTTTTTCAAACTGTAGAAAATATTTTTAGAGTTAGAGAATTTGAGGATTAATATAATAAAAGTCAGGCTACAAACACCTCATCAATTTCCCAGTTAACACTGAAACAGCGTTTAATTTTGTGCTTATAAATGTTACTATACACCATACTATACCACCTGTGTTTTTCAAACGATTAATATAATAAAAGTCAGGCTACAAACACCTCATCAATTTCCCAGTTAACACTGAAACAGCATTGTGCTTATAAATGCCTGTGTTTTTCAAACGATTAATATAATAAAAGTCAGGCTACAAACACCTTATCAATTTCCCAGTTAACACCGAAACAGCATCATGCTTTTAAATGCTTGTGTTCGCCTGTAATATTATTATTATTATTATTAGTAGTAGTAGTAGTAGTGGTAGTAGTGGTAGTAGTGGTATTATTATTATTATTGCTGCTACTTCTGCTGCTGAAACTGTCAGCTGGTACCAACCGCTGTTGACTGGTTGTTGAGCATCGTCTTCATCGTTTGCCTTGGCCGTCGCTGCAGCCGCTGCCGAGTTGTTCATACGTAATCCAAGTCCGCCGTTCCAAGCCATCCTCCTCCTCTTCCTCCTCCTCCTCCGCCTACTTTTTTTATTTGTCGTCTGCGCTGTTCGTCTTCAACTTGAGCCGCGAAAAAGTCTACTGCCACTGAAATTGTCTTCTTCTTCTGCTTCTTCTTCTTCTTCTATACCAACACCACCGCCTCCATCGATCAGCCAAACAACCAGCCACCGACCCAGCCGCCTACCGCTACCACCCATCCACGCATCCGTCGGCAGATACACACACTCTCGACAACACCCACGCACGCACACGTCCTCAACATCAGCAGCCGGATCGGATGGAAATCTCACACGGAAACCGATCGAACAAATAAAGCAAGGTCTACACCACCACCACCAGCAGCAGTATGCAACCCACGCCGATTGCAGCGCAAAAGAGCATCATCACCTCCACCAGCAGCAGCCAACGATGGCGCTGATACTGCATCTCACGAGAGCGGGCGAACCGCACCGGGTGCAGTATGATTCATGATCCTTCGCAAACAGCGCCACATAGCGACGCAGACGTCAAACCTGAACGCAGTGCAACAATCCTCTTCCACAGACGCCGGCCAGTATCTGGACGGAATTTCCGACGGGGCGCAGTTGCCTTAAGTCGGGCGGCGGCAGAAGGGTGGGAGGAGACGTTGCCATGGTGCGCCACTGAAAGGGAGGGGAGTTACTGCTGAAGGGGGGTACTGTTGAAAGGCGAGGGGCGCATTTATCAATTACACGGCTACTGCATCTGAAACCGGCCACCGCAGCTTCTCCATGCATCATTTACACCAGCATCGAATAACTCAGAAATGCAGTCGACAATGGATTTACACCAGCATCGAATAACTCAGAAATGCAGTCGACAATGGATTTACACCAGCATCGAATAACTCAGAAATGCAGTCGACAATGGATTTACACCAGCATCGAATAACTCAGAAATGCAGTCGACAATGGATTTACACCAGCATCGAATAACTCAGAAATGCAGTCGACAATGGATTTACACCAGCATCGAATAACTCAGAAATGCAGTCGACAATGGATTTACACCAGCATCGAATAACTCAGAAATGCAGTCGACAATGGATTTACACCAGCATCGAATAACTCAGAAATGCAGTCGACAATGGATTTACACCAGCATCGAATAACTCAGAAATGCAGTCGACAATGGATTTACACCAGCATCGAATAACTCAGAAATGCAGTCGACAATGGATTTACACCAGCATCGAATAACTCAGAAATGCAGTCGACAATGGATTTACACCAGCATCGAATAACTCAGAAATGCAGTCGACAATGGATTTACACCAGCATCGAATAACTCAGAAATGCAGTCGACAATGGATTTACACCAGCATCGAATAACTCAGAAATGCAGTCGACAATGGATTTACACCAGCATCGAATAACTCAGAAATGCAGTCGACAATGGATTTACACCAGCATCGAATAACTCAGAAATGCAGTCGACAATGGATTTACACCAGCATCGAATAACTCAGAAATGCAGTCGACAATGGATTTACACCAGCATCGAATAACTCAGAAATGCAGTCGACAATGGATTTACACCAGCATCGAATAACTCAGAAATGCAGTCGACAATGGATTTACACCAGCATCGAATAACTCAGAAATGCAGTCGACAATGGATTTACACATTTGCGAAAGCTAGACTGTATTCAAAAACGACCAACAAGAAATAAAACTCACAATTCAGTTACTTTCAAAATATTCATAGTAACCGTACTTTCACATTTACAGTAATAAAAGTAACAGAAATATGTCGTTAAAAGACAATACAAGACCTGTAAACAAATCAGACAATATTCCTGAAACTATTCAGTTTCTGAGACATGAGGTTCCTCTACGCACGGCCAAAGCTAACTCGACAAATGAGCAGCGATTCCTACCTGGAGTTTACAATCACAGGTATCTTGCTGGAGGTTTAGCAATGAGGAAAGGTAAACGCTCGATAATTACACACCTCTTTAAACAACAGTCCTTACATGCAAAATCCTGGGATTGATCGTTATTTCAGCTGAGGTATAAGTAGGTCAAGGTCTTCCTAACACATGGACAAATGAGGACTACTGCTGCTGTTGTTGTAAGAGGAATGAGTAAATGAGGATTACCTTACCTTACCTTACATGCTTGACCATTATATAATCCAGTTTACGATACAATTTTTACACAAGTGTGGCCAGAGCTTTCAAGGACATGCCAAGCACAAACTGTCTATTATAAGTGCACAGTAATGTGGTCAAAAGCCAGACTCATTACTCAGTTCTTTGAAAAAATGTGTCATTATCACAAAAGGCCATGCTCATGTGTATCCTAGCCACACAAGTGTCTGCTGTTAGCATACGTTATGGTTTAAGTGCATCAGTAGAATTCTGAATTCTTTAGTGTCCTAGATACAGCAATAGCTTCAGCCCATAAACCGAACAATGTGATATAACCACAGGCTTGGTTCAAAACATGAAGAACATGCTTAACAACAATGCTAACAAGTATATGCATGTACACACATATAACACGGATAAGACTGAAAAGCTCCTTTCATCAGATAATTTTATGGTTTATGTTACCGTTTAAGGGCATCAGTAGAATTCTGAATTCTTTAGTGATGCGTGTATTAACATCACTGTTAGTCTTCAAATTTGATAAGCAGCCTACAGCAGCAGTAAACTGAAAAATAAACTTCAAATAAAACTTTATTTTGTCAAATCCTAAAAACGTACTGTAGTTTGCAACTACATAAAATATTTTAAAAGTTAGAGAATTTGAGGCATTCAAATTCATAATATTAAACGAAATACGGAGACCATCAAATAAACACTGAAACTGCAGAAAAGAGAAAGTTGCGTTTAATCATTTCAACAAACCGTTGCAGCGTGTGTCCAAGGTTGAAATGGTTTTGGAGACTTTTGTCTCAGAATGAAGCCATTCAGTAAGAAAATGGGGAATGTCACAACAGCAGCTATGGTCTGCACTAAGTGCCAACGGTTTTCGTTGGAAGGATACTCTTTGAAAGGATTACCTTACTTTATCAGGCTGGGATAATATAACAACAGGGAAGATTAGTGATAAAGCCAGCGTTTTAAAAGCATCCATCATTGCTTTACCAGTTCCTTCATGCAAAGCACTTCCATAAATTCAGTTTACGGAAATGAGGCATAGATTAGAATTACCATACATCCATACACAGCTAAATAAACAATCCATTCATCATTTGTATACCGTATAAATATAAAAATTTGATTACACCAGTTCTCACGATTGCTCCAATATCAATGCTGTTAGTTTTCTTTCCAACCAAATATAAAGCTTTAAGCTGTTAGTTTCCTCTCAAACTGTAAATGCTTCTGTAAGACTGTTAGACTGTTCATAATATTACATCATTTTTACTCATATTGTGCAACTTTTTTAAGATTTTATGCATAATTGTTGTAAAGTGTGGGCTTCTGTCTCAGTGTAAAAAAGATCACTTACTTAATTACATTTACACATTAAGACGTTTGTCGGTAAGTAACCTTTTAACAATAAATTAAGAAACTACTGTCTTTGATCAGCAATGATCAAGAAGCGTATGGTGTATGCCTCAGTAAGATTGTGCTAAAAATGATATCCTGCAATTACAATTCACTTGTTGCACCACACTCCTACAAAGTACGAAAGTTTTATAATTTTACATTTTCCTAACCGACTGTAAAAATTCAAGCTACTGCAGACAAACATTTTCAACGAAATTCCTAAATAAATATAACCAACACTTCTTCAGCTTATCAGGTAACAGACGATAATTTCACGTCGTATGATTAATGCACTTAGTACGCAAGACACTCAAAGTTCTGCACAGCAGATTTTAAATTCAAATATTCCTGCTCATATGCAGCAAAAAACAGACCATGGAACACACAATAGTTAGACGTTTCACCTGGAAAAACACCGTAAGACACTGACAACACTCTGAAATATGTTTAAAACGGAAAGCCTCTTTGTGGTCCATCTAGTTGTGCTTTAAAACTGTCATCAGCTCGTAAACGCGAAGATCATGTCATCGGTGTAACCAAGATCACCAGCAAAACTGAAACACACAGCAAACGTTGTTCAGATTTAAGTAACAGAATCAGCAGGTAAACGGCAGGAGTAACTACGAGTCTTGTGTGTGAGTTCGTTGGTCTATTCCTGGTGAGTCTACCCCGCAGAGCAATGCTAAGCTGGACGAATGGCGACCTATGGGGCTATGGTCGCTGCTTTATTATCTGGCGGCAGCTTCACGGGCTTTAACGGTACCACTCATATACATAGTGGCTACCCTAGAGTACCGGCCGATTCGCTCTTCATACGCTTTGCGGCTTGGGGCGGTCGGACAATCGTTAGATGGCATTTGAGGCACCTCGCCTTCTCATCTGTTTTGCAGATATTTCCACTGTACTCAATAGGCATCAAAAAGACTTTTACCTGATAACTTTCTGGATAAACTGCACTGGACCGCAGATACAGAGAAGAATGCCTGAAACGTTCTCTGGCTTCGGACTGAGGCTCTTCATCAATTCCTTAGAAACGTGTCCTGTCAGACCAGTCCACTGAGGACCTGGTTCAGACAGAACATTATAAACTTTAAACCTGTTTTAAAAAAACATAAAATTTAAATCCTGTCCAAAACAGAAATACACAGGAGACCCCTTACATAATGCTAACTTTTGGAAGCCATAAGAAGTACAGTCTGTGTAATAACACCCTTAGAAGCTTGGTCTGGCATCCATTTATTACATTAGAAAAGGCGACGTATAAAACCAAGACCATCTTGCAAATAATACAAGAACAGAAATGGATGTACTAAACAGGCAGCAACAGGGAATTTTCTACTGAAAGAACGTGCATACAGAAGCTCTGCACAAGATACGCTACTGTCATAAAACAGACCAAGTTCTGAATCTGAATTATATTTAAGATTCGTCTAAAGATTCATCTCCGACATGTTGTATCAGAATTCATGCTATAATGAAGCACAACGATTGGTTAGAGCGCTCGGCTGGTATGTAGGTCACAGTAGCTGTATGTAGGTCACAGTAGCTGTATGTAGGTCACAGTAGCCGACTGGTTAGAGCGCTGGGCTTGAAACACGGGTAGGATGGGTTTGAGCCCCCTACCCTGAGACAGTTACTGTGTAGGGAACTCATGCAAGTCCTTCACTCACAACTGCTCAGCACCATCGATTGATGCCTAGTTGTTAGACAGTGGAGCTTAATAAATGCAGAAATAAATAAAAATGCTGGAAAATGTGTTGGTTTAAACGAGCAATTATCTTACTTTACAATAATCAGTTTGTTTACAACGCTTATTCCTTAAAACCGTGACCTGTTGTGGTTGGAAGAAAGCTGATCCAACTCATCTCTCCATAAGATGTCTCTCTCTTGTTTGTTGAAGAAGACGAGTTGTATCTGACTAGAAGAAAAAAAGTAGAGCCGAAATATGCATGCCAATTAACTCACTGCTAATCATTAAAAAATCAGAAGCGAAGGAGAAAAACCAAAAATATGTCATAAAAAGGCAAACAAAGGACAACATCACTTCCCTAACTTATGCAGATTTATGCAGATTTCATATCACGATTCATTTTGAACCTTATAACCTAGAACAAAAAATACAAAGCTCAACTCCACACCATAGCCGAGTACCATTTGCAAAAAATTCTAAAAAGCAAGGCAATAAGAACAACATAAGGTATATACCTAAGAGATAAGGCATGAAGATGACTGAAACAGTGCTGCAGAAGACCAGCCATAGGAGTGAATCCTGTTCCAGCGGCATACATAATCAACCGAGTAACACCGTTCAGGCGTGACAATTTGAAGTTTCCGGCATAAGTCACGCTGACATCCACCGTATCACCTGAAGAATTGGAAAACCAGTTCATCTGTGAAGTAATCAACTTTCTAACTGAATTCTGCCTATCCCTTTATTAATATCTGAGCAGAACCCAATCAGACAGTTGCTGAATTTTAAATTAGTCCATAAAATGGTAACTACATATCACTTAGTGGTATTTGAACTTGCGGAAAGAACATCAGAAACTCCTTAACTATAGATGGTAAAAGATTCTGCAGCAGCTCCTTAAATACATATATCTATATGTAAGTTACTTGAAGCATGAATTATATAGCAACTTGCAAAGTAGCTCTCAAAACACTTTCTAGCCAAATTAAAAGACGCACAACTTCGAATAAGCATGCATCTCAGCCAGGCTTTTTAACTCAGGTAAAATGCATGTAGTAATATAACCAAAATAACAAATCAACAAGGATGAAGATGCTGCGTTTGTCCAAACGTTACAGCAGATCTGCACTGGAAGGACCAAGTGCTGAGAATGGTTTCTTACAACAGCATACATACATACATATATACATTCATACATACATACATACATACATACATACACATACATACATATATACATTCACACATACATACATATATACATTCATACATACATACATATATACATTCATACATACATACATATATACATTCATACATACATACATACCCCACTTCAATTCAACTTAACTTTGCTTCAAATATCAGTGAATCAAAAAATGCATTAGTAACATCAATAAATTGAATAAAATGAGTCAAGACAAAACGCGTACACAAGAGAGACTAACCTGGCTCTAAACTGCTGATGGCGGGAGTAAGAAGGCCGCATGAATAGATTTTAATCATAAGATACAAAACCCGACCCTCTGAAACGCGTTTATCAGCTTTTTCTGGTAATAATGAAGGCGGCACGACAGTATATTCCCGACTAACTGGGTCACCTGAAAAAACGACACACAAGATGTACTGACATCTATGCCACTGAATTACCAATGATGATGATGATGATGATGATGATGACGACGACTATGATGATGATGATGAGTTCTCTGCCCTTGATGAGTTCTCTGCCAAAAAGCAGGTCCACTGACTTTATGCCACCTGGGGATGAGATGAGTGAGGTGGGCTCCCGTTGCCTTCCTCAAAGACAATTGTGGGTGAGCAACTTGTCCAAGGTCGCTACACAGTGTCTGGAGGCAGATTCGAACCCTCGACCCTCTGGTTACGAGGCACCGACCATATCACTACAACACTGCGTCCCACTAACACACCCTAAATCAAAATCAATCAATCAATCAGTTCAATCAATCAATAAATTCAGTTCATTAGTACCTCATATTCAAATCAATTAAATAATGTGCCTAGATCAAATCATTGGGCACTTTGCAATACTAAAGTCACCAAAACCAGCTTACTAAACATATTAGGTCCTGGACACGGGCCAGTGCATCGCAGGACTTACCGTTTACTTCTCAGCTTATGCCAATACCAAATTACACACTGCTTGGTGACAGAGGCACAGTGTGCGCAAACAACTTGCCCAGGGTCGGTACATGGAGTCAAACCCGCAACCGCATGATCATTACAACAGTCCCATCCTCTTTTGCGGACATCTGCACTCCAGTGGCACACTTAATCTTAGATTAGGCAACCCTGTTGATCTTGCTACAGGGTGGGGTATTTTGATACTACCACATCCAGCAAAGGGACTAACAAGATCCAACCCAGTACAGACTGTCAGCTGCATGACTGTCAGCTGTATGACTGTCAGCTGTATGACTGTCAGCTGTATGACTGTCAGCTGTATGACTGTCAGCTGTATGACTGTCAGCTGTATGACTGTCAGCTGTATGACTGTCAGCTGTATGACTGTCAGCTGTATGACTGAAGTTGATGCTTGAGGAACAGACTGTATTGAAATAACTGCACATACCAAATACAGATGTGGACATCAGAACTGGGCATAACTCCCTACCCCGTCCACATCTGGTGATCCCTCCCACCCTCATTGCAGACATCCTTAATGGATGACCTGTGAAAGAAATGGCTGTATGCATACCTGCCGCCTGCACGCTGACAAAAACATGTTTTCCGACAGGGACAACCATATGCGTTCCACGCGGATATTCGATGCAGTAGAGTTTTGTGTTGTGGGTTACAGAAGAAATTGAATTCACAACACACTGTCTGTAAGTTACGTCTGAAAAGAAAGAAATTCCTTCATCTGCAATCATGATAACTTGATAATCATTTTAAAAATCTCTGAAAAAAATATATTTAAGTACAATCAATAAATAAATCTCTTAATAACCAGTTTAATGGTCGAAAATCTAGTAGCTGACTACTTCAAGATAATCCTTTTCCATTTTCTGAAATATTTCTTCTTTTGAATCAATAATGCCATGCATTAATAATAATGTAATTAATAATAATTAATAATGCCATGTAATCAATAATAACTATCAATTAAATTAATAATGCTATGTAATAAAATCTGTCCAAGTAAGAATGGTTTTCTTTTATTAATTTATTATTAATTTTATCAATTTCATTATTTATTTACATATTATTATAATATTATTTATATCATTTTATTATTATTTCATGTGGCTAAATAAAATTTACAATTATCTGACCTTATACTCTGTTTACTCATTATTAATTCAACGGCCCAGACATTTATGCTGCCCATTTAAAAATATCTGTAGACCGAAAGTTCACAAAATCTTTTCCAAACTTCAGAACATGTCCAACTTCCACACATTTCCAGCTAAGAGTAGACGGTGGATACAAAAAACATTCAAAAACCTTCGTCAGAATATTTATTCCACAGATTATTTCGAGTCCCATCTTTGCCAAGCGTCGGCCAAGTTTTTCCAGGATTCTCTTTCTGTAGAACCACATCAACTTTGCCAAGACTGCTCCCAGTGACCACTAGAATTCAATCAAAACTAGAATTTAGTCAAAACAACAAAACTTAAATGCACAACATAAAGAAAATATCTTGAAAAGCAAATCCAACAGAACTGAAATCTCATAAATTTTTTGTGGTTGCACTTAATGAACAAAGTTGAGTGATACGATACCTAATGATTTTTACTTAACTCTGTGCTACATTTAACTTGCTTCCAAGGACTTTCCTTATGGATGTTACTTATACCAGTACTTTTGGATGTTACTTTTACCTTTACTTTTGGATGTTACTTTTACATATACTGTTGTATGTTACTTTTACCTATATTTTGGGCATAACAGCTGCTTCAACAGCATCACACACACAATTAGGGGTGGTAAACAACATTGTGATGTTGTTTACCACCCCTAACAAAGTCGTGGTTACCATCCTATTTTAGTGTTTTAGCGTATCATTGCACTGGATCAAAAACACACAGCATAAAAAACAAGTTTGTCAGACCTTCAAATTCACCAACAGCTTCTGAGAAATCTGCAAAGCAAACAAAGACAAAATTTCAAACGTCTTCCAAGTTGCAACTAAAAGTTTAGGTAAGCTACAGAAGCCCCTCTCGATGCTTGATATGCAATCTGACACTAAGAAATACGATGCCAAACAAGCAATGACAGAAAGGTGGGCAACATAACTGATACAGAACATCATACTTCATGGTGGCCAGCACTAGACGATATACCATTACATGGCTCAGGTACATCCTTTACGTCATTAAGCAGTAAATCTGCAGGTAATCTACAGGTAGTATTAATACCTGATTAACAGTATTATAACAATGCATAAAGAAGACAATCATCAAACACAGCTCTAAGACACAGTCAAAACAGACTAGCTGTAGACAATAAGTATTAATCCCTACACTAAGAAGAAGTACAGTGACTTAAGCTAACGCTGAGAAGTAGCCATGTGTTACGACATAATTGTTTAGCCTCAGCATACGAAGACCAGTGGCAAACCTTCTCCCTTGCTGCCTGATCATCCCATGGACAATGTACATTCAGTGAACTCATTTCATAGCCGAATTCGCTACGGGACACAAATAGAGGTGAAATTTTGAAACATGTTTCTGACCAGGTGAGATCTGAACCCCAACATCAGGTTTAACAATCAAGCACGCTAACCACTACACTATTCCTGCACCTAATCAACGAATTTAAAATAAAACAGTTACATCATGAACTAACCTTGTTCAACGTGATATAAGTAATCGTCTGCCAGAAGACGTAAATGAAAAGATTTATTCGTTTTATCTACGATTACATTTTCCTTTTGAACTGCTTCATTTTCCGTGTGAATTGAAACTGTAACGGTGGTTTCCGTCTGAGACCACGAGTACCTTTAAGCAATCAAAATAACTTTAGAAAAGGAATGAATCAGTAACCTTAGAAGATAAAGTACTGTTACAAAAAAGCTAAAGTACATCTCCTGCTACTAATGAGTACTAATGGAATAAATGAGTACTAACAGTACTAATGGAGTAGTAAGCGCCCATTGATTGATGGCTCGTGCATTATGCTAAAATGATGCAACAGAAATCATCAGATTAGATTAGGTTAAACCAGATAAGATTACGTAGGTAACACAACAAAGTGATGGTTAAGCAGGAAAACTGAGAAAAGAAAGGAAGGTCAACCTACATGCGATATTTTAAACCTGAAAACTCTAGTTGTTTATAATGGTCATCCAAATGCACATCTGTATAAAACTGAACTGCCCAACAACACACAAACACCATCAAATGTGATTTAATGCGACATGGTAGACAGACTGAGCCTCGTAACATGGAGTTACAGGTTTGATCCTCATCTAGGATATAGTTGTCAGATCTTAGCACACGGTGCATAGTGCCATCGATTGCTTGTTCGTACACATAAAAATATAAATATAAGCATTATTAACATAAATGAATATAATTATAATGACCTGGGCGATCGATGGTTGTCGATTATTGAAAGTAATTTCAAATTGTCTGCACTGTTTTTCTTATCTAAAACAGAAGACACTTTCATACAAAGTCAAACAGAAAAATTACAGTTCTCAAGTGAAGATATTTTGTTTCTAATACAGTCAAGCTTCAGTAGTTCAACTGATTTTCAAAAATAAATTGATGAATCAGGATTGCTAGCATAAAAACTATGTGTCGATAATGCGGTAGTAATTGCAGCAGAGTGAAGTGTGGCAGGCAGGCAGGTTAAGTCAAATACTTTAGAAAACATATTACTTATATTATTATTTATTATTTATGACACTACTGCTGGTTCTCGGATTTCGACCCCACACACGAGTAAAGGGCTGCTACCTTACCACTAGATCCAAAGCACTCCACTATCTGCACAATCTCAGGGAAAATAATCCACACCAGTCACTTTATCGATATACTGAATATTCATTACAGCACTACCCTCATGAGCCATATCTAACATATGCAATAATGAAATTGCATTAAATGTTCTAACGCTTAAAATCTGGGAAACACATCCCCAACCGCAGCACATCATAACTGGTGATTCATCATATTATTAGGAGGTTTGGATGTGTTTTCTGGTTTAACCAAAAAATCTTACCTGCTCAGTAAACGGAATTTGACTGCACCTCTCCTACTCCATCAGCAAGTTCACCACGCTTTGTCCGCACGTCCACTAGGTCTTGAGGCACTGCCGAGGGGTTCCATCCATCAAGAGGTGCTATATAAATGTCTTTTGAGTCTGTAATTATCAGGTACACTAATGGTATTACCTGTGAACTACTGGTATTACCTGGTCGTACAGACGCTGATGAAGAAGGTGGTATGTACTTCCCGACTAGACATTTGGCCAACATGGAGTCATAGTTAACCCACTGGTGTACCTAGAAAACAGTAACAAACATCAGTTTAAACTGTTGCTCAAAAAGAATACCCCACAGAGCACGGGTTAGAAGCCAGCGTTGTGAGTCAATAGGGTTAACAGTCACAACTATATCGGAATTCAGCCCATCTTCTCCAGTGGATTGTGATTTCACTTCAAGTGACCATCGACTGATGCCTTGGGCATTATGATAACGGCGCTATAGAAGTGTTTAGATTAAAACTATATGACTGGATCATTCTTAATTATATTATTCACTAAAATTAATGTGTGCATATATCGATTTATTTATATAACTATGCACATAAACCTGCACTTAGCAAGTAAGCAATCTTTACTAAAACGAGATAAACATCCAAAATATTAAATAACAAAAAATGCATAAAAACACTGAACTCAACGCACAATGTCAGAAAAAATTATGCAATATTATGAACAGTTTAAAAGTCTAACTCTTTAAACAGTCTGAGAGAAAACAAAAGCACAAAATCTAAAACAAAAGCACAAATAAGTTTATACACGGTTGGACAGAAGACTAAGAGCATTTATATCGGAGCAATCAGAAGAACTAGAGTATTACAAATTTTATAATTACGTACTGGAGGTATACATGTGTGTATCAAGTTGTCTGTATAGCGCCTTTCTAAGAAAATGCTGATAGATCTGTTCAAGCAGAGATCAACATAAATGTGCCTGTGCCAAACCTCGTTAAATAAGTGAGTACCATCGATTCCAGCCCCTCTCATCAGTTCTGGAATGCCTCCCGGATGAAACTCCATGTACGGCGTGATGTTGTATACCTTGCCTATGACAAACAGAAGATAGGCAGATATTACATTTACTGTGCAAAGCGACAGAGACTGACACAAAAATATAAACCCATTCTGGCAAAATGCATTTCTTACTAGTTCTCTATATAATGAAAATTTCACATGTAAATCCACCAGAAGCTATTCTGTGATGGCTTTATCACACAAAACGAGATAGTACAAATACAGACGCAATATTTCACCTTAGAGCAGGTAAAACTGGAAATTGCATGGCATTTTGTTATCAGTTTATATAATTAATTGGCAAAGACATATCTTTTTTCTTCAGTGTCTTTTCACCATTGTCCACAGCCACAACATCATTGCTTTCAAAGGTACCTTGTTGGATTGTCTCAGACCAGGACAAGGTCTCGTCTGACAGATATGATTTCAACCCCAACTTACTCTTTTATTCCTGAAAGATCAGCACTACCTCATATTTAAAATATTTTAGCTGATAAAAACAGCGCAAATATAACAACAGATTAGCTTTTAAAATAATCAAAAGTATACAACTTGCCATTAAGAACCATCCAAGCATCATCTTCCTTATTATGCAGTGCCAGCTCTTCCGATGTTACCTGCAGCACTTTTCCATTTGTTCCACTCAGATCTTTTCCACTTCTACCGAGTTTCATCCAGTCAATAAGTGACCGACCTGGTTTCAGTGCCACCTTCCCTCGTAAACTAACAGCACTACCCAAAAGGGAAGTACTAAGCGTACCACTTTCCTGTGAAATTCCAGTGCCACTTGGAGGTGGCAGTAAGGTCAAAGCAGGCTTCTGAAAACTGTTCTTTCCAACCGTATCTGCCTTTCCAGATTTAATAGTAGGCTCCATCTTTCTTCCATTAACCTCTGGAAGAGCAGAGGAATGACGTCTGAGAGAAAATCCGCAACCCAGTTTGACAGAATGAAGTTATCGGTAAAATCTATTAAAACAATGAACAAAAATATCTGTGACAAGGTCAGCATGAGAACTTTATGACATTCTGACAAAGTATTCTGACATTTTCCACCGATGTTTAGCACTTAAAAATGACGACAGCAGTAGCATTTCCAAGGCATGAAATCAAGAGCCATGTCTAAATGGATGATCTATCAGATTTTATTTTACTGTTCTCAGTGTTATGGATTTTTAAAGTCAAATCAAAACTCAAACATAAAATTTCTTAAAGCTATCCGCGATGTTTTTGTTTTGTTTATATACCGAAATGGCCAAACTAGTTAACATGTTTAGATAATTACGAACAACAACGAAGATTCGGGTGAAACGCGTTCATTTGTCACTAGAAGTTTCACAGGTAACTAAGCACAATTTAAGTTTTACCAATGCAGCTGCTCTACTTTTATCATCGTAAATCTGCAAATATCGCCTGCGTCCGCGAATTTTTAACTCAGCGCTGGGATCCGCCATTACCATGCTGCTATGACCAAAATCATCAAACTGCTCTTACCTAAATGGGAAAAATCAATGGTGTTTATATTACACAATAATAATTACTCCACAAAAATTCCATCCGCGTGCGGTCGGAAGTGGAGGTGTGCTGTTGGTGGAAACATGCAATGATGCATGGAATTGGAAAAAATCTTGAAGGAGAGATTTCAAGACTAGAGACCGCAATTGCGACTTTAACCAGCGTATTTTGTGCAAGTTATTAATTGTTATACGGTTTTCTATATTTTGTGCAAAAAATCTCAATTCCAGAATGCGCGTAATTACAAGAGTTTCTGAGCAATAATGTATCACTTCTTATGTACAAAGTGCAAGCAAATCATCTACCATCTTACTTATCATCCACGGTTACTGTCCTGTCTTCGACCGGCTTCTTCTAGAAAATATGTTATTCCTTGCACATGTCTTGTGTTTGGCGGCGTTCATTCACTTTTGCTGATCCCTCAATCTAGAACTCTTACCTTTTCACATTTGCAACTCTATTGCTGTGACTTTCTTCCGCTCCAAGCTGAAAACTTACCTCTTTCCGTCTGTTTATGGGTCTTAATGTTTCCGGGTTCCCGACTTCAGTGTACACTTCTGAACTTAGTAAGGAGGACATTATTAAATTATAGTGATATTGTATTGTACTTTGACTACTTTTGCGCTACAAAAGTTCAAAACACTTGCTTTGCATAACCTTGGAAACATGCCTATGACTACTTCCGGATTCTGTGTAAACATGCAATGTATCAAAGCCAGCTATAGGGACGGAGCCATCTATATTGACCGATGGCTCTTGCATGTATACCGAGCGCGTTCCTGTTGTGTGAAGTTGAAACCAAAGATTTTAAGAATGGAACACTTTGAAAATTTATAGAAAATTCCCGGATCGTTTCCGGAAGCGCGATCGACTACTCATATTCGAAGCTATCTTCAGGTAAAATTTTGTGAGATTCTGTGACGATCCTCGAATCATGACCCGTGTCCGGCTGGCATTGTGCATTTTTATGTAAATATAGCATCAAAACAATGATATGCTAATTGCTGGTTAACTGAAGTAAATGTATTAATAGCTCAGAATTGTTGTATTTCTCGTTGTTGTCTCAGGTCTGCAAAGATACTTTACATCAGATATTAACTGGACCGTATAACGCATCCTTTAACATCTTCAAACGCCGTCTTTTGCACTGACCCAGCGTCCCTGGCAATTCAGGATTTGTAGTACGATATTAAGCATAGGATTCACTGATCCATCGTTCAACTTTAGGTGTTGCCGCTTTGGAATCAACTTGGTACCAGGCGTTGTATTCATGCTTGAATCACAACATTTGGTGGACAGTTGTCTAGACCAGAGAAATTCGAAACATCTTTCTACATTGGTAGAGTTGTTGACTGCTGTTTTCTGACGCGTCACCACAGCTTGCTGATTGCCGGCACATTCCCAGCTTTCCTAAAACAGGGAATGTGCAGGCCTAATATTAGGATTAGGATAAGACAGGTCTAATATTTGGGAATATCTGAATATAAAATAATTACATTAAGCGTGTTTTATTCTTATTTTCAGTAGTTGAAAGATGGTATCCACGGCAGCTTCAGTTAGTTTTGTCTCATCTGCTGTAATACTGTTGGCCGCATATGTGTATTATCCGTATCGGAATAATCAGCTTGACTTGAACGTTGTTCTTACTGGCCTGCTAAAAGCTGAAGCCATGGTCCAGGCCAGTCCAGAGACAAAAATAGCAGTTGGCTTTGGCAGCTGTCTTGATGTGGTTGGCAGTGGTCTTCATGTTCTGGAGAAGTTGGGAGATTTAGTGCCAGATATACCGGAAAACTTCAAAGAAATTCATGACATGAACGAATTGAGGAAGACATTTGCTTATTTCTTCATGCATGGAGCTTCAGCTGGGTATGTTGGATTTACTTGTTGTGCTATACAGAATTCAGTTGAAGGCTAATTTAAGATACTCTGCTGCTCTTGAAATTTCTGTGCATGCCTTTCATTCAATCTGTAAGCAATATTATTTTAAAATCCTATCTTGATTCTTCATCTTCTGCGTTGCTTTCTGACTGCCCCAATTTCAAACACTATCTGTCTGTCTACCTGCTTGATGCCTGCATCTGGACTTGAAACCGAACGTGATCATACCTGCCGCAGCAATTTGTTTTGACTAAGTGCCTGTGAATGAGCTGGTTCTAATGATGCGGCTTTTCTGGGCGCTGAAGAAATGTGAAGATTATAAATCCCAGAATACTGAGCATTACTTATGTATGCATGTGTGACCTGCAGATTTTCGAGAAAGTTTATGAACGCAACTGCTTTGAGTAAGGACTACCGGTATATCTGTGTTTCACTACAGAACACAAGAAACTTAAATGGAATTTTTCCCTCCTCAAAGCGATTATCTTGGCCTCACTATTTTGTATCAGTTATAGTGGTTTATATTGGGATGTGAGATACACCCCATCTTCCTCTTATCTCTCTCTGCTCTCCAACCCCAAACACCACCCCATGTAGCTGCCACTCTGTCTCTCCGTCTGACTTTTGGATCTTGACCTGGAACCGGACCCTTTTGCCTATCGATTTTATTTTGACTGAGCGCCTGTGAATAAGCTGGTCCCTGCGGCGCAGCTTTCATTGGGCACTGTAGAAATCTCGGAATTACGATTACGATTCTAATGGTTAGCATGCTGGAATGTCAATCGTAACGTTGGGCTTTCAAATCCAACCTGTTCTGAAATTCGTTACAAGATTTCACCTCCACTTGTGCCTCCTAGTGAACTGAGCTGTAATGAGTACCCTGTCCGTGGGAATATCAGGTGGCGAGGAATAGTGCTGGCCACCCTCCCTCATATGCCAAGGCTAAGAAAAGGAAGCCGCTTACACTTCATACCCATGGCTGCCTCTAAGTTGTTGTTGATTTTTGAACTATGTACAGCCCCTGTTCTTCTGCCTCATCTGTGCTAAGGCGCTATATAAGTTTTATTATTCTTATTATTGTTATTATTATTATCATTGTTATTATTATTAAGGGACTGCAGTTTGTTCCGTTGTGTTTAGGCGAGTAACTAAGAATGAAACCTTGTTTGGGGAGATACTAGCTGTCATGAAAGATTTGCCTAACACAAAATTTACTGTTGGTGGCAACGCTCCTGTCATGACAAAACGATTTGGAAAGGAAGACGTGAAGGTCCTCTTGGCAGCCGCAGTTCCAGCTGACCAGATGAAAGAATTTGCTTCTAGCGTTTCAGGTTATCAGTTTTATTTACAAAAGCATTATTGACTTTCAGGTTTTGTTAAATTATGTAGTCTTTTGTGATTTGTTTAGATACCAGTTTTTTGCATTTGTAGTTGTAAACAGAAATGTGCGTTTGTAGTTGTAAACAGAAATGTGCACACAGCTGCTTCTGAGAAACTGATCAGAGGCGCTCGTTATGTAGGCCTATATGATATTATCGTATCGTAATCATATCATAATTCCAAGATTTCTACAGCGCCCAACGAAAGCCATGTCGCGGAGACCAGCTTATTCGCAGGCACTCAGTCAAAACAAAATCGATAAGCAAAAGGGTTCGGTTCCAGGTCAAGATCCAAGAGTCAGACGGAGGTACAGCGTGGCAGCTATGGGAAGTGTTTTTTTGGGGTTAGAGAACAAAAGTTCATCAATAAGCAAAAAATGTTCAGATAACTAGAAAAGTCACCGGTGGTGCACTCCCACATACACATAGAGCCCAATTAGAAGTGTCTAGAGTTGACAGGTGACACCTATATAATTATGCTTTATTTTAAAGAAATTAGTCAGTTGCTTTAAATCTTCTCCCATTGAGCACATAAGTATATATCTGGCTATAAGCACAGTATCTTTAAGAACCTCACAAGGGTGTTATTAGTGTAAGGTATTTTTACCCCTCTGGGTAAATCGAGTATTGTTTATACCCTAATAAGTGCTTATATTCGCCTTTGAGTTCAAACAATAATTTTTCACAAAGTTCCAAAGGCTGTTTTAAAGTTTTAGTTCTTAAAAACAGTTGACATCAGCTCCATGGCAGTCAGGATGTCCTAGCGTCTTTTCGTCCTCGAAACGTAATAATTACGTCCTCGAAATGTAATAATTACGCCCTTGAAATGTAATAATTACTTCCTCTATGTCCTTCAGATGTGGCGTAATTGATCCTTTCATAGGTTATATTATCTTAGCGTATCGTATTCTGTCACACGGCTTAAGGTGAATGAAAACCAAGAATGTCTTCGGGTTTTTAAAATGTTTATGAATTTATTTATTTCAGTTGTTCGTGGTTTAGCACCTGGTAGTGATATTCATTTGGTGTTTGAATACGAACGCGACGCTGTATGGGGAAAGTACGTCTCAAAACGGGCTAACAGGCAAGTACGATAAAATATCCAGATTTCTTATAGGCCAAAACCCGTTGTAACCAGTATTTATTCACCACAGTCTCAGTAAAGGCCCAGTGTTTTCAAGTTCACGAGCCATACAGGATCTTACTTTGTGCTTCTGGTCAATTGCTTCCTAAAAGTTGAGATTAAATTGGTATTAATATTTAAACCAAGCTTCCCCAGTGTTACTAGTAAGCCTGGAGGCAAATGAAGCTTTCCCAGTTTTATTAGTAAGTCATATGTTGCTTTCTGTAGGCAGATTTTTTGTTTTTTTAAGAAATGTAAGGCAGGTACAGTTTATTATATGTGTACAGTCTACATGTACTGTTTGTGTACAGTTTACTATATGTGTGGGTGTATTTAAAGTTTTGGTTTATACAGTGAATATAAAGTGAATACAGTGAATTTACAGTGAATAGTGAATATAAAGTGAATACAGTTTATAAAGTGAATACAATTTTTTACAATATTTCGTTTTAGCATCAGTTTTAACCTGATGCAAAAGTTATGCTGTATTGAAACCTTTTTGCAGGTTTATCCTATACAATAACAATGAGAACAACTTCTCTTCACTTTTGGGTGAATTTTCCCACCAACAGGAAATATTTCAACCCCAAGTGTTGGTTGTTGGTGGTCTAAGAATGATGCTCAATTTTAAGGAAGAAGATGGTGAGTACTTTGTGAATAATAATTATTGTTGTTGTTAATTGAGTACTTTGTGAATAATAATTATTGTTGTTGTTAATTAGTGATTTATGTAGCTCCGGTGTATAATGCACAAGGCATCAACCGATGGTGCACCAAAACCAAACCACAATCAGGTCAATAATCAGGTCAACCAATTGAGAGAGAGAGAGGGGAGAGAGAGAGAGACTGAGAGCCTACGCCTACGGTGGTTAAGCAATATGAAGAAGATAAGTGTAGAGCTGAGAACGAAATGACACAAGTAACTGATCATAATGAACAGATTCAGGGCGCAAGTTCAAAAATTTAGTTCCAGCAACTGAAAACACTTCCCCAAGAACACTTCTAGTTTTAGGTATAACCAGACCCACTTGACTGATAGGGAATAATCATAAGATTGAGGAATAAGGAGTGATTTTAAATACTGTGGTTGGCTACAGTTCAATGTTTTAAAAACCAGAAGCCCTAGTTTGAAAGATCCTATGCTAAACAGAAAGCCGATGCAATGATTTAATTAAGGATGATAGGAAATTCTATGCTTGTTAAACCAGTACCTATTATTTCAGATTTGGCTTATTTACATTCAACAATGCTGGTGGTATTATCTGCAACACCAATGATTGTTTTACAGAACAAAATATTTTAAAAATCGGTTTTCCACTGCATGTTCTAACCAGCATGACAGCTGTTAATATCACTGAGTATTTCTCATCTGTCTTAAGCTATGTTGCATCTGTTATTTTAAGGTAAGACCTCACTAGACGAATTAAAGTCATTGTTATCAAAGTCTTCGGTGTCTACAAAGATTCACCTGGAGATGTCTTCGTTTTCAGACAGAGCTCAGTTTCGAACGATCATAGATAATGCTGTATATTACGCCGACTCAATGGGTATGAATGAACAAGAACTGCCGAATCTGTTTAGATACTTAAGCGGAAGCGAAATGGTACAAGTGTCTGACTCGCATCCTCGAATCGCTGTTACATTAGACTACATGCGATCAGTATTTAGAATACTACACAGCACAGAAGAAATGAGTGGTAGAAGAAGAATGTCGAGGCTGCACGTTCACACTCTTGCTTACCAGGTGATCATGACTGCGAGAAATTCTACGTGGAAGAACTCTATGGCGGCTGTCGCAAAGGCTGCTCTCACTGCCAACAGACACACTTGTGGTTCAGACACAATAGATATTGGCACAGCTATGCTGCTTACTGACGAATCATTTGCTCTCAGTTGCACTGAATCTAGTCGGAGAATATGGTTTGATCCAACTAATCCAGTTTCTTGCTGGACGGAAGAGGATATCGATATTTGCCTTGCGCCTGTCTTAGTTTGTACTCGGGTCTCGCAGACCGTTGGTGGTGGTGATAACGTTTCAGCCGCAGGACTAGTCCTTCAAATCTGATTTTATTCGTGTTATACGTTTAAATATGCTAGTGGAAACGAGCCGTCATAAGGTTTTTAGATTTTGTTGTTTTTTAGATTTTGTTGTATGTGTTCTGTAGACTGGATTTTATCTCTTTCACTTTTTGGTTGACATGTTTTACACCAGTATGGACCATAGCTGATGAATTTTACAACATCCTGTTAGTTCACGTTGATTTTTTCTTTTTTGTTATAGACTGTATGTATTGATAGAATTTCATCTAGTATTGCTGTTTAATTAAGAAATGACGGCTGTACAAACATCTATTTTATTAGGTCACAGAATGCATCAGATGTGCCTAGTGTGAATGTAAAAGCCAATTAAAAATTGCAGTAAGATCCACAAGAACTTGAACTTAATTGGCTTCTGCCCAGCTGTATTTTAAAAGTAATTTTAAAATGGTTAAAACTTCCAGTGCCTCAGTCCGAGTTCTCCGTTAGAACTCCCTTGGCTTCTGTCTCAGTTTACTGTTTTGACTGTGCGTGTGTAGTAGTCAAATTACTTAAGCAGTATTAACGTGCTTAAGCATTAGGGTTGTAATCACAATTTCCTGGGTAAATGGTACCATAAAAATTGGCTTCATTTAGTTTATCACTCAGGGATCGTCTTGTGAGACAAAGGAAATTCATAGGTTTTCAGCCGATGTGAAGAAAGATTATTTCCCCTTATTGTTTGAAGTTATTTTGATTGGCATGCACACACAGGTGTTCCCTGAGATGAGAATTTCCACATAAGTAAACCATTACAGTATTTGTTATCATGTAGCATGTTTTCAAAGGAAGCCATAGGCACTGAAGTTTTGACCTCCAATTTCTGTCAGTATTTTCTTACACCCTACAAAAGACCATGACCTCACAACAGCGTTTCTGTATACATATGCATGTTTCGTACTACAACTTTTCTCCCACCCTTCAGTTTTTTGTAGGCCTCTGGTTTTATTTTCAAACATGCTTAATGTGTGTACATTCCGTCATTTGTGCACTGTGGGCAGTTTTATTGAAATAACGGCTTTATGCGACATGGTGGTCTATTGGTAACGTGTTTGATTAATGATCATGCGTTTGCGGGTTCGACTCCATGTAACAACCCAGGGCAAGTTGTTTGCGCAATGTGCCTGTGTTATCATACAGTATAATTTGGTACCGGCATAAGCTGAGAAGTAAACGGCTAGTCATGCGAATCCACTGACCTCGTGTCCAGGACCTTGGGATTTGTCCATTGCTGGCTCAGGTGTCAAAGTGAAGGGAATGAGTGCCTCCCCAACGCACCATGAGGGATAAGGCAGCTTTACTTGAACAGCTTCGTTGCTTTCGTTTTAGCCTGTTGCAAATGCTTCAACTATTAGAGAATGTGATCTATGACTTGTAACGCGTGCTTACTCTCACCATCACGATAACCGCTAAAATGCAGGCAATACACAATTTTTAGATTTATATTTTTAATGTAACTTTTAAGATAAATATTAAATCGATATCATAAAGCAGTTTATGACTTGAAATTTACTGCTGAACAGCTGCTGTGATTTTAAATAACAGTTGTGATTATCTGATTATCCGGTACTTGAAGAGCGCTATATAAGTGTTTATTACATTACATATGTGGTAATTGTAATAAGCAACTTCTATCGTGCCGGTGTCTGGTGCAAAAGGCATCAACCGATGGTGGACCAAAGCAAAACTACAATCAGGTCAATATCCAGAAGGTAATCGTAATTGTAAACTCGAGATTTCTACAACGATAGTTAATTGCTAAGACGCGGGAATCGGCTTATTCGCAGTTAATACGGTCAGAACTGTTGACTGTAACTATTGCTCAGCTTTGTAACAGTTTATTGGCCCTTAGACCTAGTGTTGATTCAGAAACTGTAAACAATTAAGGCACTTAATTAACAATTAAGGGCCTAAGACAATCACCATGTCTTAGGCATATGGACCCATCCATATATTACATACGCAATGAGGGGGAGGGGGTGATCGGATTTAGGCGATTTTGCGTACGGGTGCGTATGACGAGGGGGTGGGTCTCGACAAAATATGTACGTACGCAAAATAAATCACTGACTATATTCCTGCTTTGTCAATTTTATGTAGTATTAAAACTTTTTAAAATGTAATTGTTAGTGTTGTTAGTAGTTTTTTCTTCATAACAGTTAACAAATTTTAGCTAGCAAATATCATGTTTAACAAAAAATAAATAGTAGCTTACGGTAAAATAAATGTCTAATAGATGACTTTAGCTAATTAACATTTGTAAAGGGGGGGGGGTTAGAGAAGCTTGGTTGTACGTACGCATGGGGGAGGGGGTTGCTGTGGCCATAGAATTCAGCAACAATTAAGTGATGATATGGTTCGTTGGTTTTCCCATGGAACTAGGCCCTCGTTGACCTAACTTCAGAAAATATTCTGGAGTATGTATGATCTAAAGCGACGCCTCGAGGCTTTTGTATGGAAGCTGCTTGTTCTTTGGCGACTACACGATCCGTCAGGTGGAAATTTTCAAGCGAAACTGAACGCGGTTTATCAACGTCACTGAAGCGTGAATATCGGTCAGAAGGAACTTCGATATCTTCTTTTCGCGTCTGCGCATCTGCTGCTACAGTCATTGTCTGAAGCAATTGTTCCAGACCCTGTCTTACGTCTTCTATGCATGACTGGTGTCGTTCATCCCAGCACCGGATCATTAGAGCGTGAATTGCATCCGGACAGTCCGTGGGACGCACTGGCCTGTGTCCGGCGCTGACCAGCAGCCGAACATCGTCGTCCGAATATCCGCTGAAGGGTCGACTTCCGCCACTGAACACTTCCCAGAGAAGACATCCAAATGACCATAGGTCAGTCTTTACGCTCCACTGACCACAACGAAGCACGTCAGGCGATGACCAGCGAACCGCGATGGCCACATCGATTGCAGGAACCGCACAGTAATCGGACGCATACTTGGACCGCGCGACGTCGAGCAGCGAAATCTTGGCAGTCAGGGTCTTGGCGATGAAGACGTTGCGAGCAGCGATGTCCCGATGTACGTAGCACCTGCCAGCCATGTGCTCCAGGCCGCTGGCCACCTGATAGCAGAAGTACACTTTGGTGCCATAGGAAGCGAGTGCCCGATGAAATGGATTGACCACTGACGGAAGGGCGAGACATTCGTGGAGATCGAAACAGTAGTCCAAATCAAAGACCATGCCTACCCAGAAAATGTAACACTTTTTATAGAATTACAATTAAACTCAAGAATATTTACCCAGAGTGCTATTATGGAACAACTATGTGGTTGATGACTACTAAAATAATCCTGCCTCCTAAATGTCTGAGTGCCTGACTCCTGGATCTTGACCCTTTTGCCTATCGATTTTGTTTTGACTGAGCGCCTGCGAATAAGCTGGTTCCCGCGACTTAGCTTTTGTTGAGCGCCGTAGAAATCTCGAGATTACGATTACTAGTACGTTACCGTCATCGTAGTCGTCGCAATTAATTCAATATTACAACTGAATCATCATCAGCAGCACTTTCCTGGTGAATGAAATGGTTGCTATAGTTACACAGTGGTTGCTGTCTGGTGCATACGCCGAGGAGGCAGATGATGTTGTGATGTCTCAGACCGGAAATCCCTCTAATTTCGCGCCAAAAGTGCTTGCTCATATCAACAGTGGCATCGTCTCTTAGAGTTCTGATGCCGACCCTTGTGGCGCGACTGTACAGAATAAGTTCTGCCTCTAAGACCTTCCCGAATGACCCTTCGCCCATCTCGCGCAAAACTCTCAGACTGTTGGCCGGGATCTCAGACGGCACGAGGCCTGCCACCGCCGCCGACCCCACGCTCCTTGCAAAGCCACGTCTGCGGCTTCCACTGGGGGCCTCGCCCGAATCCTCGGTCATTATCGACGGCTTGAGGAAGTAGGTAGTCGATGTGGATGTAGTCCTGAGCACTTCCGTTCGACGATAGGCATGAATGAGAAACAAGATGAAGCCGAAGCACAACGGAAGAGTGAGGCAGGGAAAGAGGGCATAGATAAGCACTTCCGTTATCCAAGGCTGAACAGTTGATTCGTCTGCAAAGTAACAGATCATAATTGCAACTGCAATTAAAACTCAAACAGCAAATTTTTATTTCGCCTTTTAAAAACTTCTCGTCGTTAACTCGTCTATTTTTCATATTTATATAGCGTCCTGTAATCATCAATCGTAGTGTAGGCCTTAGGTATCTGAAAGTGCTAGCTTCTTCTAAAGAGAGCGAATTCTTCGGTTCTAGTCGAGTATATTCCGAAAGACAGTTAAGAGCTTGTCGAAGTAGGCTTAAGCAAAGACTGGACACATAACTTCGCTCAGACATCCTCTTTATCTGGAGGAACTTGAACTAATTAACAGGAACTTGAACTAATTAACTTACTTCCCAGTAACCCGCAGTAAGTCGGTAGAACAGCTGCCCATAATAACCACTGGTCAGATAAAACACACACACACACACACACGTTAATATGTAAGAGAAGTTCTAACCGTGACATCTGGGAATATCGCAGACTGCCCTTGTGATAGACTGGTTAGCAAAGACAAAACACCAGGGTGCATTTTCTTCGTTGCCTGGGTTACGGCAATAGTTATGGTCGCCTGAAGAACAAAATCAGCAGAAAACCATGCTTAGTAACTGTTGCCATGGTCTATCAAGAAATAATTCTCAGTAGATTAACAAGACCCAATTGTTAGACATTCGCGTAATCTTCAGTCACATCGCAAACAGGTTTGTAAAGGCTGTATAGACATGCATAGATGCATACAAGCAGACACAATATGCTCAATAGTAGGAAGCCAGTGTAGAGGACGGAGCAGGTGTGACAAGAGAGACTGTGAGAGTCCAAGACACAGTCGTACAGCTTGGTGCATGACGCTATAGTTAGAGGATGCAATTTGCAAGCAGTCAGTCATACCAGCAGATACACGTGCCGGTGCTCCCTTAAGCTGGTTTTTTCTCTGACAGTTTGCATGTAGCTGTGTGGCTATGCTACTTTATCTGCGGGGTCGATTCAATGAAATCGTGGCATGGCGTCGAAATTTTATAACATCGAGTGGCATCAAAGGAGGTTGACGTCGCTGTAGATAATCTTTTATAGTTTCAATTTCAGTAGTATCCAGTGTTTATAAACGTCTTATGGCTGCCAGGGTTAGGGTTGACTTCGACCTGACCATACCTAATAGAATTTTCTTTCATGATGCTTTACGTAATCGTAAATTTGTAAAGCGCCGCTTCAAGGTACCCTCAGCAGAGGCGCTCCCGGCCTGTCGTCCCAGAACTGGGGAATAATACGGTCTTCAAGCGCTTGCGGAAGAGGGAGGGGGAGGGGGAGAGAAGCTCCCGTCGGTAGGAGTGTAGTTTTAGTTCTTCCTTTCAGGTCGGCGGTTTCTGTTCCATCTCTGGCTGGATCTTTCCAGCGTCGCCAACGGTTTAGGACGAAATATTGAAGACATTTCTATGGATAGGTAGCCTAAGTGTTCAAGAATCATTTATGTGTAAAAGACGAGACGGATTAAAACTGATCCCCCAGCTAGAACTTTCCGATGAAGACTAGAATTTTTGTGTTTTCGAAAATTCGACCCTATTTGTCTCCGAATCAACATCACTTATAATAACAACAGTTAAGTGCGAGAGATGCTTTAAGGATGAATTTACCTAAAGCCTCTGCATATTCCGCTATATCGCTATCATAATGTCTCAAGATGTCGCTTGATGTCCATGGTTGACATATTAGTCCCGAGATGGCGCTGCTAGCAGTTCCACGATATCCTGTACCAATACCTCTATAGCAGTTGTCCAGCTCTGCGAAGCAAAAGTGTAAAATGGTACAAGTTAACTCATCTTTCTAACAGAAATACAAGTGGTGTCAATTAACACCGTTTAGCAAGTTTAACCCAAATGTTTGCAATTTCTGGCCACATTTAACCTTTCGTGTAAATAATAAATCGACAGTAAAGGCAGTAGCATATCTTCATATACGTAAAGGTAAAACATTGACTGCAAAGGCAGTGCATATCTTCATACACGCAAAGGTAATAAACTGAAAGTAAAGGCAGTAGCAATACAATACAATACAATGCAAATGGAATTCGTAATTGTAATTCCGAGATTTCTACAGCGCCCAACGAAAGCCGCGCCGCGGGGACAAGCTTATTCACAGACGCTCAGTCAAAACAAAATCGATATGCAAAAGGGTCCGGTTCCAGGTCAAGATCCAAAAGTCAGACGGAGAGACAGCGTGGCAGCTACGGGTGGTGGTGTTTGGGGTTGGAGAGGAGAGAGAGATAAGAGGAAGAAGGGGTGTCAGAGGATTGATGATGCCACCTTATGGAGTTCCGAAGTGCAGCAGCACAAATTCAGAACTATAAGCAGAATGACAGAGGCAAGCTTTCAGTTTAGAGTGAAAGATAGTCTCGATAAGAGTGACGCAAACGTGAGAAAGTAAAGTTCCTGCCCTTCACCAGAGCTATATACAGAGTATAACCAGGGATGATAGGTAAGATGGCCGATATATATGTATGTATATATGTATGTAAATGTGTATGTATGTATCATTTATGTATGAATCAAGATCAGCTAACCTCCCTGTGGACTGGTGACCATGGTTTCTGTCCTTTCTAAGCGCCGACAGTCGGATGCAAGCAGATTACGACGCTCTGCACTCCAATAAATAGTAATAAGAAAAAGTAGAAATTATGAATTAGAAATTGGTACAAATTCTGAATTACGACTGAATGGTAAAAAGGCTCGTTCTTAGAACAGGTCTGTGAACAAGTCCTTTCTCTGAAATATCCTGCTCCTACATAAACTCTCGCTGACTCGCGTTCCACCTACGAAACAATCAGATGGTACAGTAACTTAACGATTTGTTCATGTCTGCCATTCACATCATAGCTGGATGTTTCTGTATAGGCCTATGTATGCCTATCTGTTTATCCATATGTATAGGCATGGTCTGTTTTGGCCTTCAAAGCTCGACTAAAAACCGGTCCGGACTAATTTCCTCAATAAGCTGTCGGTGTCTTCTTGGATTTCTTTCTCGGCTTTTTCGTCCGAACTCACCCTGGAATTTGGCTTCCACAACGATTTTGACTCGTAGCAACAATCGACTGACGTCTCCTTGAGCAAAATTACAATGGCGCTATAGAAATTCTCAGTTTATTATTATTAATCGCAAATTTGTATGGCGCCACTTCAAGAGAAACCTACAAGAGGCGCTGCCGATAATACAATACAAAAGCACAATGGAACAGAATGGTTTTCAGGCACTGACGGTAAACAGGTAGAGGACGGTAAAAAGGTAGAGGACGGTAAACAGATAGAGGGCGGTAAACAGGTAGAGGACGGTAAACAGGTAGAGGACGGTAAACAGGTAGAGGACGGTAAACAGATAGAGGGCGGTAAACAGGTAGAGGACGGTAAACAGGTAGAGGGCGGTAAAAAGGTAGAGGACGGTAAACAGGTAGAGGACGGTAAAAAGGTAGAGGACGGTAAACAGGTAGAGGACGGTAAACAGGTAGAGGACGGTAAACAGGTAGAGGACGGTAAACAGGTAGAGGACGGTAAAAAGGTAGAGGACGGTAAACAGGTAGAGGACGGTAAACAGGTAGAGGACGGTAAAAAGGTAGAGGACGGTAAACAGGTGGAGGACGGTAAACAGGTAGAGGACGGTAAACAGGTGGAGGACGGTAAAAAGGTAGAGGACGGTAAACAGGTAGAGGTCATCTCCGGGGCACTCCGTCCGCCTCAGAAGATTCAGTTCATTAAAAATTTGAAAGTTTTTATTGGCAAATATGATGTTTTTCGTATTGTCCACTTTTCTTAATCCGCATTTTGGTCAAACTGTATAGCATGCGCTTTCATATGAAACAGTTGCATCTCAGATCCTGTCTGGTTCTGTACAATCGATTGTGACTTTCGAATGCGGTTTTGCTTCGAAGCGACCAGAAATTGATGATCATGTGCATTATGATAACGGCGCCATAAAAGTTTCCATACTAGATTAGATAAGATGAAAATAGCTACCAGTGAATCGAACTACTTCTATTCGCCATAGTTTACTCTGTAAGCAACAACTGTGTGTTCCACACAACCTTACTCCTTTACCCTGCTCACTGTAATGGCAGAGGCCCATAAATAATAGGCCTACCCGACATGACTAATTGTTAATGTTATGGTTTGGAGTATCATGAAAAACAAGCTTACATTTATACGGATACGATGACTTAGGCATATGCCTGTCTGTCAGTCAGCTATATCCCTCCCCATTTGACTGTTTCTTTCTAGAACAAAGACTTAGGCTTATCCAGTGTCGTTGAAGGCGGAACACGACGATTCCTCGCGTGGCTGAAAGTTTCGGGATACACCGTCGATGTTTACGTCATCAACGTTGTCATCGTCTTCTTCTTTATCGGATACGTTGTTGTAAACTTTTTCCGAAATGTAACAGGCCTCGATGATGAAGTGTATTCGACAATCAACACCGCCTTTATGGCTGTCAGTTGGAATTGGAGCCGAGATTGTGTGTAAAAGACTACTACAAGGCGTCGTTATATATACAAGCAGCTTATAAACGACGGCGATTCCATCGACGCAGGAGGGTCGACCACAAACAATAACGACAACGGTTGCGCAGGACGATCGAGAAAGCGTGCAGAGATCGATGCCATGTGACTGACATTGGGCTTTTAATTTGACCGAAAGCCCCCTAGCTAAAGCTTCTTAAGACGAGAAAGCGACTCATTCATATTAGTCGTTTAATATTTGAACAATTAGAACTCAGCGGCCGTCGGCCCGGCTGCATATATTACGAAAATACATATTGAATTTGCTCCAAGAATTGAATTTGCAACCAATCAGAAGTCGTCATTTATGTGATGAATATTCACTGCTGTATGAATATTCATTACTGATAAGCGCTTGGCGGTATTATGAAAATTCAGTTGATTATTCAAAACAGTTTGTAATTAAAAATATAAATCTGCGACCCGGCTGATCTGGAACAGGGGCTCCATAATGTTTAGGCTATTCTTGAACCGTTCGGAGTATTCGGATAATTTTTATTCCGATCAAAGTGTTATGTGAGAATTTTGTGATGTGTGTGGTGTTGATTCTGATTTCGTTTAAAGATCACGGCTATTCCATCATCATCATTTCCACTGTTTTGAAATTCCTCTAACCCTCTTCCGTATGTCCGTCTCTGTTTACCTTCGTCTTTCCCTAATTCTTTGCATGCATTTACTTGCCTATGCGACCGTGAACATCTCTCCAGCCCCAAACATCACCCACCGTAGCTGCCACTCTGTCTCTCTGCCTGACTCTTGGATCTTGACCCGGAATATCGATTTTGTTTTGACTGAGCGCCTGTGAATAAGCTGGTCCCCGCGGGGCGGCTTTCGTTGGGCACTGTAGAAATCTTGGGATTACGATTACGATGAACACCATCTTAAATGTTCTCCTCGGGTCACGTGGTATTGAGAGATGTTTTTATTTTCGTCAGTCCTTTGTTTCTGATGTAATTTATCGATTTCTCGAAGCCAATCAGTCTCGTCTATTGCGCTTCGTTGGTAATCGGAAATAGGCATCGCATCAACGAGATTTTACAGCCAGAGGCCACTGGCTTTCAGACTGGAGTCCAGCTGCGAATGATGAAGTGGCCTTTTATAATACGACTCGCCCTCCAGCCAATGTCTAGTGATCTTCCTCATGCACGTCAACTGCTTTTTGTATTGCCCACCCAAGTGTACACTCCCTCCGGTCAAAGATGGCCATCTATGGCTGTACGACAGCGTGTGGGTCGGAGAACTGCGTGGAATCAATAATGATCAGGGCTTTACAATTAGTCTGCGTGACGATTCGTGACTTCTATATCAACTGCTCAAAATTCTAGCTCACGCTAACCGCTAATAGCCTATGGTCCGAAATTAAATCCCTCAAATTAATCCGAAATGTTTTATTAGTTATTTATCACTTACAACGTGCGCAAGGTCATGTATTCATTCACCAAAACGACATCCAGACTTCAACTAGAAACACGTATTTGGACTGTAGCTACATTTTAGAGAAGTGCATCTCAGGTGACTATACATGACCAATACACAGAAACTATAAGCGGTATAGCACAAAATATATTTATCTGTAAAACAGGCCATATTTAAATTGCATGACTACCAACTCTGTCAATCTCAAGAATTTATCTTAGTTACAGAATATACAAATTCATCATCATCATCATGATCCAAGGGCCGAGAGCCCATAGGTGTCCACTGCATGCATTGTCACTTGTCTCCACAGTTCCCGATCTTGTGCTGTTCTTATCAAGGCGTGCAAGTCTTGCTTACACCAATCCCTTATATCATCTGTCCACTCCCTGTTAGGTGTTCCTCGTCTCCCATTTCCGTCCATAGTTCCCATCATCACGCTTTTTATTTTTCTACTGTCATCCATCCTGCATATATTGTGTCCAAACAAGCGTAATTTCCTTCTCATTATTACTTGTATTAGATCTTCTTTTATGCTCAGTCTTCTTCGGACCTCCGTATTTTTTACCTTCATTGTCCAATTCAGATGTAAGATTCGTCTATAGCAGTACATTTCAAATGCTAATATCTTATCTTTATCTGTCTTTTTGATTGTCCATGCCTCACATGCATACAGAGCTGTGCTAAACACACATGTTAGAGCTGTGTTAAACACATATACAAATTAGCATCATATTAATTAGCATGTCATATTCATTTTTCTAGCATAACATTTTGTAGCACGTTACCTATGAAAAACTGCCTAAAACTCAAATCTGCATCGGCTTTCTATCAACCCTAATGGAGCAAAAGACTGGAATATATATAAATTTAAAGAGAGACTGGAATATATATAAATTTAAAGACAATAACTTTCCACCTATGCAAAATGGTATCTTTGCAGGGACACACTGCAGTCAATGCATCTAGCTGTGCATCCAAAAACTACTCAGTACTTACTAAAGAACTGGCATCGTTTGCTAGTCAACAGCAAAAAAAAACAAGATGAAAAAACTGAATGCACAAAAAATACTGTCGAGAAAAATCTGCAGCGTTTAGACTAAATTGGCCAAAGAAACCAGTGGCGCAGTGTCTTCATTTCCTGATGCTAAATGGTCAGTTTCGAACACTGAAAGACAGTAGACTTTGGGTAAGGCTCTGGCACCATCACTGACTTGTACAATGAACCTCGCAACTCCAGCATTTGGTATGACATGAGACAAAGCTCTTTGTTTTTCTGATATTTTACACTTGAGTTCTTTGACAAAGTATGCTAATAATTCCATCAGAAGTCCGCCGTGACTAACGATAAGAACACTTGCGAAGATGTTGCACGTCTGCGAGTCGGACTCGGCGCATTCTGTTGCTAACTCGGAACTAGATGCTGCGGAGGCTTTTCCAAGTCTTTCATCATCATCTGTGGCCAAGATGCTTGAGCACTGCACAGATTCTGCCAACTCGGTTCCCGAGATCCGGCAGCTGTCTTCGGAATTATCTGTCTTGTCTACGCTGACAAAGACATTACACGTGCCCTGATAATTATCTGCTTTGTACACTCTGTCACTGATATCACGGATGCCTTGATAATCATCTGTTTCACCTCCTCTGTCACCAACATCATGGACACCTTGACTGTCATTAGAGATGAATGTAGGTACACCAGAAGGTAACCTCAAACTGTTGCAGTCGCACGTTGCTGACGCTGCTAACTCTTCAACATTGTTATTAGGTACAGAGTTGTTATTGCCAAAGGAATTTTTCAACTCTAAAACGAACTTTTCAGTTAATTCAACTTTGTTTCTTCTCCCCTCTAAATTTAGTCCACTTGTTTCACGGTCAACGTCAGTCCTAGCACCTGGGGAAGGCAACTGGTGAATTGCGGCTGTGAAAGACACGTCTGCTACATCAGAAGACGACGCACTGTGCTCGCCTGTTAAGCAATGCTGCCGTGGAGTATGCTGTCGGAACTGCTGCATGCATGCACACAATTCCTTAAAGAACGATTTTGCATGCTGCCGAAGCTGCAACAGAAATTCACAATTTACGTTCAGTCGTCACTATAATTTATCCATCCATGCATGCACGCATGCATCCATCCATCTGTTCTTAGTAATGGATGGAGTCGATGGACATATGACTTGTTAACAAATGCATTACTTACTTACTTAAATGCAAATGGGCTTTTTTGATTGCTGGACCTAAATTTTGGAACGCCCTCTGTGTCAGTTCATTCTGCTCAGTCGCTTCTGTCATTTCATTCTCAACTTAACATTTACCTGTTTCAAATTGCTTATCCACCATAGGCTGCCTCTCTGTCTTGTGGACTGACCTTCTGGATACTGACCTGATTGTGGATTGGCTTGATCAGTTGATGCCTTGTGCATTAGACACCAGTGCATTAGAAGTTATTAATTATTATTATTATTATTATTCATCTACCCACCAAGTCACAACCACCACAAAGATAACTAACATACCTGCTGTTTTGTCTCCATTCCTGATGAATTTTGTTTCTTAGAGTCTGATCGGAGAAGTCCTTTACCTGACGACATCGGCTGGCCCTCAAGAACGCCCAGTTTCTTTTACACAACAAACATAAAACCTTGTACAACACAGTGAACTACCAATATATTCTAGTGCCAAACAACAAGAAATAAACCCACCAACTTGACATTGTACTCATTTACTGAACCCAAGAGGATGAAGGGCTGAGTTTTCACCCTGGCCTCTGGCTCCACCTGCCAGCATTTTATCCACATAATCAAACTGCCACCCTGAACTTTTATTGAGCTCCTCTCTCTCCATGGGCAAACTCAGGTGATCGTAGCTGCATCCATTCAATAATGTTGCACTGGCTCATTGCTCTGATCCTTAGTGTACCCCAAACCTAAAAAGCACTGGGTTCATGGTGTTTCTCAGTCACCGCCCAAGGCTCTGGCATCTGCTACCTGTTTCTGTCCGCTCCATTGGTTCTGTGTTGTCGCTTACATCACGACTGAAATCTCATCTTTTTTGTACAACATATATCCTGTATCCCATCTTAGTCTCAAGGGCTTCACGGATCTGACTGCGTGGCTCTGCTCAGTGCATCATGAGTCTGGAATGTGATTATGTTCAGAAGTGACTATCAATTAATGACTTTTGCAAAATGATTACTGCCCTATAGAAGTTTCTGGATTATAGCATGAAATAACAAAAAACAAATTTATTTTAACTTTAAAAGTACTTATTACGTGCAAAGTCAATAGAGCTAAATCTGAGGCGTGAACCAAGACCATGGTTAGGGGCCAAGATAGAGTCATGCAAAGGTCATAGTGAAATGAAGAACTCCTAAATGCAAAGCAGACAAATTGGAAAAGCAAACAGTTGGATATGTGCAAATATAGACCTACTCGTTCTCTGAGCCTCACATCAGTCTTAATCTGGACTTTGCTCTTCTGGTTTTGCTTCATAATGATCTCACACGTCTGAAAAATTAATATATAATTCCTTAAAGAACAACTTTGCATGCTGGCAACAAGCTGAAGCAATCAGAGTTGGATACGAAAAACAGCAGGTCCCCAAACATATGATAACAGGACACTCGACATGGCTTTGTATTGGAGCTTGACAAACTAGTTTGGCTGTCTGGTCGCGCCTACCTGGTAAATAACACAGACCTGCACGCAGTGCATTATTTACAGAAAAACCACACAAGGTCATCAACAACCAAACTTCACATGTATTTCCTACGAAAATTTATAAGCTTTACAAATCAGTCTTCAAATTACATTTCTTTTAGCTTTGAAATAAGATACATGTCTAGAGTGGTCCGGTCCAGCAGTCTACCCTGATTCCCCAAAAACAGTTTTAATCCATATGTGGTTCATCACAAAGAAACAATCTGCCAAATTCGCTTAGAAGCAATTAATCACATTAATTAACGACCGCAGGTTTGCTCTACGAAACTGAACAGTAAGTGGTAAAACCTGTCGAGCGCGAGTTAAGTCACTGCTGAAGACGTGAGTGAATGATTCATTTTCAAGCCTTTCTGCCAAAAGTTGAGCTTGTTTTACGCCTTTCTGTGAAAGAATTGTGTCTCGGTGACCTGCACAACATTACAATTTTAATGTCAATTTCTTATTGAAGGTGAAAACAATTAAAGTAAAATTTACAAAATTAATACATGACAGGCAAATGCAATCCCTTAGTGAACCATTCGTGGACAATACTTGAGTGAACCATTCCTGGACAATACTTGAGTGAACCATTCCTGTTGTAGTTTTATGTCACGTTATTATATTATTACGGTGCAAAATAATATATTATTACTGTATTAACAAAAATGAATCACAGGGCCAAATCTAAAACATTCAACAGTTGCAGAAATTTAACTAACCTTGAATGATCTGTAACTTATTTTCAGGAGTTTCACCACTAGACATAATAAACCATAATTATAATCATTAATAACTGATAAACTATAACTATTATAAATTATTAAGCATAACAATCATTCATTAATGAAGCATGACAAGTACAAATTTATCACAAATGAATAAAGTAAAAAAAACAATAAATAAATAGTTTTGCATGTTGAAGCATGCTATCAATCAGAGAACTGAGTCGCACATAATGAAATTGTAATCGTAAACTCAAGATTTCTACAGCACCCAGAGAAGTTGTGGAAACCAGCTTACTCACAGGCGCTCAGTCAAAACAAAATCGATCAGCCAGAAAGGTTACATTTGGTTCCAGGTCAAGATCCAAGGGTCAGACAGCCAGGGTGGATAGTGTTTAGAATTAGAACAGCGAGAAGAAAAAAGGAAGACTCTTTACAAAAATAATGCAAAAGACTCTATATACAAATATTTATAGTTTCTCTCTTTTACAATAAACATGCTTTACGATGTGATTTAGAAGCTGCACCAAACTGGAGAAGAATCTGTTCATTGGGTTCTACATGTATGTGAAAGCCTGCCAGTGGGGACTTCCAGCTGTTCAACTATTGTTTGCTTTCAAGATGATTTTGCCATTCATAATGAAGTTTCAACATCATTTAGGACAAAACTGAGACTTGAACTCATATCCCCTGGAAAATCCCACCATTCTGCATGCAACGTTATGTAAATCTCCAAAATTTCTCAATGCCACACAAAAGCAGCAATAGGAAGACCAGCTAATTCACCAGCACTGTATCAAATAAAGTTGGGGCAATCCAGGTTGTCTGATAAGTTTTGGTACCAGGTCAGAATCTTTGTGGCCCTGCTGAAGGACACTGCATGGCACTACGACGGAAAGCGCTTTATGAGAGCAACGCTACTAGGAAGATGCAGGAGCAGACGCAGGATAAGATAGCGTCACGTTTGGTTCTCAGTAAGGAGTGAAACAATGACAGTGGAGGCGAAAGGAAGGAAACAAAACAATCACAGGCGAAAATTTTGGAAAAGCGAACTGGTGGCGGCTTTTGGCAGTTTGTTCCAAAGAGTTGGCGCAGAGTTGATTAAAGCGCGTTGCAGAATCTAAGAGAAGAAAATGGGCCTAGAAAGAGTGAAAAGTACGAGGAAGAACAATTAATCGTAATTCCGAGATTTCTACAGCATCCAAAGAAAGTCACGTCGCGGGGACTAGCTTATTCACAGGCGCTTAGTCAAAACAAAATCGACAGACAAAAAGTATATATGGGCGGGCACTAATATAACTATAACAACCCATACAACTGCCATACTTACTGCCTAACTAGTGTTAATTTAAAAACGTCCATTTTTGAAACTAGGAGTTGCACAAACTGTTTCAACATAAACGAAAGTTTTATCTCGTTTTGTCTCAAAACTCTCGTGGTACCACCACAGACGTCATATTTTTAAAGATCCTACAGTTGATGACGTAAACTAGGTTGAAGCATTTTCTGGAAATTTAGAAATCATAGCTCGAGACTTCTACAGCTCCCAACAAAAGCTCAGTCGCGGGAACTAGCTTATTCACAAGCACTCAGTCAAAACAAAATCAATTGGCAAGAAGGGTTTGATTCCAGTTCAAGATTCAAAAGTCAGGCAGGCAGGCATGCGCAGAAAGCGCAACAGTACGCCAACGTGGCGGATTAACCAGAGAACATAGCTTGTCAACTCGCTAATAGCAGAATTTTGTGGATGCAATGGTAGCCTTTTCCTGTATGAATATATTGATAAATGACCATTACCGCAAGGACCGATATTTCCACTGTGATAATGAATATTCAAATACTAAATGATTTCCGATAGATGGCGTGCCCTTTACCTTGTGTCTGCTGCCACCATTTGCCTTTTGTTTGCTTTGGAGCGTGGGCTAGGGAAGAAATGTCAAAATCACCGTTTGTATAGGTAAGTCACTTGGCTTATTTAGATCGCTAATAAATATTTCATATGTTTTGTTACTTTCTATAAAATCATCGTTGTACTGCAGACTGCGAACTGTTGGTGTCAAATAACAACGAAGTCTGGTGTCCCGTTTTTGGACACGCGGAGAACTACATTGCGTAATGTGTTCCAGACTGTTACTAAGAAATAGGTTATTTCGGATGCTTACCATATGCTTGCAAAGATTCTATATTTGAGACTTGTCAGTTTCCTCCTTGACTTCTAGAGGTACTCGATGACAGGCCAAAATGAAAGATTAGTTTTGCGAGAACGAAATTAATTCTGATCAAAGGCCACGTTTTTTGCATGTACGATTCTCAGAAGTCACTTTTGGGAACAGACGACTTACGACAGTTTGACTGAGCACTTACTCTGAGAAATGAGAGACAATTCTTCTGATATAAAGTCAGAAGAGCACTTCAGAACAGACCTGGGCGTTAAGTTGTTTACATGGCATGTCGACAACATTTTTGACAACTGCCATACATCTAATCAGAAACATGCAAAAATTATGGCACTGTTTTTGTTGCGGCTAGAGATGTACAGGAAGCTGATCACAATGACAGGTTGAAATCTTTTGCTTTACCTTGCAAATTATCAACAATATAGTGACCTATGCATACGGGGCATGGTAGCCTATTGGTTAGAGCGCTCAGCTTGTAATGCAGAGTACAGGTTCGAGCTTCCCCTAAAACGGTTACTGTATATGGACCTTATGCAAGTCCTTCACTCGCAATTGTTCGGCGCCATCGATTGATACTTAGTCATTAGATAGTGGCACTTAATAAATGCAGAATAATTATCCTAGATTGTGCCAAAATAGTACATTGCATGCCCTGGCAACAGATACCATCTCCAGAAAAGTAGGTTAGTAACCCATATCGAGTCCCGTGAATAGAGATATAGTGTATTCCAGCATGGTAAACTTCACAGATCCCGACAACATTGCGATGCACACACAAAATATGGAGAGAAGGTGGATGTTAATTAATTAATGTTAATTAATGCAAATTAAAAAGACAATTTGCACAGGGTTCCATTTTTTTAAATGTATCCAGGAATTTGTGTTGCAGCACATTTCATTGTCAGAATGTCTTCCTGAACTGTCTTTCATGCATTGCAGAAAATTATGTGGTTTAATAATTGTTTTGAACCAGTAAAATCATTTTTAAAAGTTCTTGTGTTACTGTGTTGCTTGCTGAGAACTTATTTAGTTATTGATATTCGCTGCTATATTCACCTGATATTCACTCTATTCATTGCAGTCTGTGGTCACCGTATTCATAGTTTTGAGGGGTAAAGTTAAAGCTTGAAAGCAGTTTTCTGTGATTGGCAAATACTCTCTGTGATGCCTAGGCCTACTTCTATTTATTTACATTTAGATTCATGTGCTTGAACCAGATGTCATGTTTACTTGAACTTGGCATAAATGTGCTCATTGTTTTGTTGGAAACACCGCTTCCGAATTTACGAACAACCCTTCTGATTTCGGAAGAGGCACAAAAACTGTTGCCTGTGTCAGGTTAACAGGCTTTGAGGGAATATGGTACACTTACATTACACCCATGCGGTTTTGTTGTAATGTCATATTTGAAACGAACAAAAGATATATAATATCCAAGCCACTGATACTAATTGGTATCATAATGAACTACAGGGAATGCAGTGGTCATATTGCAAAAATCATCAGTAAGTACTTTGATTCAATGAATCATAGACTTCATGTTTCCCTGATCTGTCAGATTTTGACTGAGCTTTTACATCTTGTGAATGTAAGTGTGTTAATATAAAGATAAATATAGGTCACCCAAGCAGTACTAAGTTTGCTGAATTTTGGACTATATACCTGCCTGGTGTGGCCTGTTAAGGTATTTTTGGCAGTGCATGACCTACTTAGTGGCAGAACAACAATGTGTATGCCACCTGTTCACTGTTTTCCACAGAGCTGGTGAAAGGAGCTGCAGACGGTATACCTTGGCGGTTTGTGGGCCACTTTTCACGTGATGAGAACGTGAACAGTCTGGCCTCAGAATGGTTTGTTGTGTGTGAATCGTACAGTTGCAAAAGTGTTTTAAACTGTTGGCTAAGCTGTGCGGAACGGCTTTCGAAAGATTTCGTAATAGATTTTGTTAGAATTTTGTCATGATGTGCATTCTAAGTGGATTTGAGTTTTTGCTCAGAGTTCTCTTTCTGGTGGAGCTTGACTTCTTGTTTTCGTTGTAAGTTGGTAGCTGTCCGCCATGGAGTCTTCGTTCGATCAAGTGCTTCAGCGAAATCGTGCGCCAATTTTGCGAGAACAGAGAGATGGCAACATCACACCGATGGAGCAGATCATCTGTTCTTGTTCTGGTGCTTTGGTTACCTCTTTTCTAAGTAAGTTTGCCTGATATTGTAAAAGCTGTGTTTGAATGGTCTCTGACCATAGAGTTACGTTACTTTTCCTCTGCATGCCAAGAAGTATGTATGTAACAGAGCTTTTTTGTAGCACCTTCTAAGTACATCTTTGTACGATGATGCAAAAATATTGTGCTTTTTCATGCATTGAACATTTCTACTGAAACAGTCTTCTTCTGAAAATATGTACTAACTGAGAGAGACAGCTCAGTAAACATTTTTAACTCAAATTTAACTGAACGTTTTGGATTCATATTTAACTGAACGTGTTAGATAGCCATGTTTAGTAGTTTTGTGGGAATATGAACTCTCTGTCTCTGTCTGTCTCTATCTCTCTCTGTCTCTCTCTCTGTGTCTCTCAAGTGGTGAACTCAGCTGAGCGTGGCCATGTTAGCAATGTGGCGCCAAACCACTCTGTCCTGGGTCTTCCTCCAAGCCGTGTGGGGGCCATGTTTCTGTACGACTCTAGTCCACATGGTCCTAGGTCACCGGAGTTATCCTTTCCAGTCATTTTGTCTTCATTTGGTCTTCATGATATCAGCCGTCCACCGCAGAGGGGTGTTCGTCTGAAGCCTTGGACACATGAACAAAATGCTGATGTATTAAGTATTGACCAACGTATACTTAAACTTATTGATTGTTTTACTCTCTGCAGCAACTCCATTGGATGTTCTGAAGGTTCGGCAACAGGCCCAGGAAAAGACGAGGCCTTTGAGTACGTCATGCTTCCAAGCAAAACGTCCTGGTAGCCTACTGGAAAGCCTCTGTCTCTGTTCGCATTGCAATGGTTACATGTATAACCTGAAAAGAAGTATTCACCCTGTGATTGCTGCCAAGCCACAGCTGTACAAGGGAGCCAGAGTGAGCCATTTTTTTACATCAAGTTTAAGACAGTTGTGGTCCAGTTGCATGCGTATATGTGTAGGGCACAGTAGCCAAGCTTTTGTCTTGTAACTCAGAGTGTATGGGTTCGCGCCTCCCTTGAGACGGTTACTGTGTAGGGACCTTGAGCAAGTCCTTCACTTGCAGTTGTTTAGTGCCATTGATTGATGCTTAGTCATTAGATAGCGGCACTTAATAAATGCAGAAATGATAATAGTATTTGTGTGTATCTGAAAATTTTTGATGGCACCTTTATGAACCTCACAAAGGTGTATTGAGCATTTTTCAATTTCTGATTTGTACACAAATGGTTCAACCCTAAAACCGAGTATTTTTCCTAGTGGCTTCTAAAGAAAGACTTGATATGAAATTTTGTTACATCTTGGATTTGCATAAGCTCACATGTTTCCACACACTGTGCGTCTGTCACCAAGCAGTATAATTTGGTAAGCTGGAAAGTAAACAGTAAGTCCTGCGATGCACTGGCCCCTTGTCCAGAACCTTGGGATTCATCCAAGGCCTAAAGAAAAGCTCACTTGTGGGATATGGGATATTTTACTCTTTTTTACATGAGCCATCAAGGTTTAAAAGTGTTAGATGACTGTCACTATTAATATTATTACTACTACGGTGTAAATGTGTTTACATGCTACCGTTTTACCCCTTGATTTTGCATAACACGAGTTCAGATCTCATTTTTGGACATGTTGAAGCTCAGTCTGGCTTTTTGTTGCAGAATTTCTTTACACTGAAGTGCATGATGTAATCATCTTTATGTAATTACATCCTCAACAATTGGAGATCGGTAGGCTTTTCTTCATGCAGCTGTGGTAAAGTGCAGAAAAGGCACTTGTAATGCATATCTTATAAGACTATAAGGAATGAATTGCTAGTGGTCAAAGGTCAGGCAATGTTATTATCAAGTTATTAAGGCTGCAGCAAAATTACATGTAAATGGAGGCATGGCTAGCATGATCTAATGAAATGGAGTGGCTGGCGTGATCGAATAACGTTTATGTATTTTGCAGGAGATCTTGGTCAACATAATCCAGAGAGAAGGTGTTGGATCTCTGTGGAGCGGACTTCCAGCCACAATGTAAGTGCAGAATTGTTTTCTTAACAATAGGACAAAATCAAACATTTCTCATGTTGGATTCTGTTTGTGTTCTTGATGCAATTTTGTATTATCCACTTTGCAAGTCAAGGTGCTAACAATCAAGTTGCTTAGTTAAGTTAAAAAAATATAAATTGGTATGTGAGCTAGAATGGACAGTTTTACCTCAGAAACTGGGTTCAGTTATGTTCCTAGCTGCCAAACTTATTCTGTTATTGTTGTTTGAGTTGATCTTTATCTTTTGTGCTATTATCTATGTTTTGTATAATTCTTTTTTATCTGTGTTTTTTTTGGGGCTATACCACTGCCATTTCCTGTGGCTTTTTTGTTTATTTGGATAAGGTTGCCTAGTGAGCTAATCCAAACAGTCGATGTCAGCTTTAAGAACTGATATTCTTTTGTATCCAATCCTATTGGATTTCGACTTGTCTTCTCTCACTTGTAGCAACCATGTACTGATACCCTGTGCATGATGATGATATCAGTGCTGCAGAAGTCATTAGAATAGATCAGATAAGCTACCGTAATGTAAATGTATACGGTTTTCTATAGTGACCACATGGCCTTGACCCTGCTCATTTTTCAGTGCATTTATTGGGTGAGATCCTTCGCCACTGCTACCCTAAGAGAGATTTAGCCTTAACCTGTCACATGCTGAATAACATCTTGTTTAATGGTTGTTTAGTGTTATCTGCAGAGAAGCATCTTAGCACAGTGGTGTTATTTGATATTTCAGTACTTGATTTTGCTACTTAACATTTATCATTAAGAAATCAGGCCTTTGAGAGGTTCTCAATGGTGCTATATAAATGTCTAGCTACCTACTGAGTGTTCATTAGGACACTTAATTTATTTACCTTACTATGATGAGACTTTGTGAACAAGTATGTTTTCTTCATTTTAGGGTGATGGCTGTTCCAGCCACGGTTGTTTACTTTACGGTTTACGACCGGCTCAAGTATAGAATGGGTTACTTAGAATCCGATATGTCCACAATCCACATTCCCATGGCAGCTGGAAGCATAGCTCGAAGTAAGCAGCTGGACTATGGATGGTAACGTAATAATTACAGTAAAATGTACTGTTGTAACAGAATGTTTGTAAAGTAACAAATCTTTCAGGAGTGCTGTATACATCAGTAAGGTGGAAACAGGAGTGTCTTTGAAGCTCTACTGAGTGTAAAGTGATGGCAATATTTGTAAGCACCTTCATCAGCAGTGGTCAAAGTTCTGACTAAAGATGTTCTGCTTTTGGCAGTGGAGATGCTGTTTGGTGTAGGTTTAATGTATGTGATGTAGCGAAGGAAATGGTGTTCTGGTGGCCGATTTCTGCTCTTCTGTTGATGTGAAACTGAACAGCAAGAGAGAGCACTGGCAACCTGTGTTCATACACTGCACCCAAGATGATGACATTGTTAACGTTTCTTACTTAGGGATGCCTGTTAGTATTCATCTTTTGTATCAACTAGTGTAGAATGATGATAAAATGTCAATTGTAATTATGATTGTTATAGTGATAATCGTCAAATTATAAGTTTTTTGTGATGGTAGCAGTGATGACTTATAAGTGATGACTTATAAGTGATGACTTATAAGTGATGACTTATAAGTGATGACTTATAAGTGATGACTTATAAGTGATGACTTATAAGTGATGACTTATAAGTGAGTTTGTAATTTTTTCATACAGTCTGTGCGGCTACACTGATAAGTCCCTTGGAGTTGGTTCGTACAAAGATGCAGTCCACTCGTCTATCCTACAGAGAGCTTCAAAATGCCATCCGAATAAGCGTCCGAAACAACGGCCTTCTCTTCCTTATGCGAGGTCTAGGTCCTTCGCTTCTGAGGGACGTGCCATTCTCAGGTATGATGCAAACATTAGTCGAATGCCGAGACTATTTTTGTGTCCCTGTAGTGTTCTTCGGATACTGGATTGTTCCAAGAATTTAGGCTTTGGATTGTGGAACTGTTATTAGCTGTTATCAGCGCTTTTGAGAGATGCTTGAAAGGCGCTATAAATGCTTGTTACATTACTTTGCATTACAAAATTACATTACTATTACAACATAAACAAATTTGGAAAGAGGAATCTAATTGCATTTACTGGAGATGAGCTTACTGTAGAGTAGTTTGATGACACAAACAACTAAGTAAAAGCTTACATAGATACTAAGCTACATAGATTCACACATTGCAGTCTTTCAAAGGTTATAGAATAAACTCTTAATCTTCATGCCTTCTGCTGCTGGATTTACTAGTTCTTGTTGATCTTTATGTTTAGCAATTTACTGGCTTGGTTACGAGTCTACAAAAGTATACTACATGCGCAAATACAATACGAACAATCCTGGCGTTATGACGACTTTTCTTGCAGGAGCGTTGTCGGGAACAGTGAGTAGCTTCATTCTGTGCGGTGTTTGGTTTCGTCATCAGCAAGAGACTATATCTAACTTGGAATGAAGTTTTAGATACATTTTTCAGTTCTTAAATAATGTCGTCCAGCTGCATCTGGTTACCCAGCTGATCTGGCTTGGTAACCATCTCAGCAAGATAGACTTCCATAATTTGCACCTTCACTCTCTAAATGCCCCTTTGCTACTTCTTTGTATGTGATGTGAAGTGACTTTTGAATTTGGACCTTGGAATTGACCGTTTGCGAGCATGTGATACTTGAACAGAACCTCTGACTTGAACAGAAAGTTCGCTCTGACAGAACCGCTGCTTCAGCAGAACCGCCTGCTTGAACAGAATCTTTTGCTTGAACAGATAAGCTACTCAAACAGAACTGCTGGTCGAACAGAACCATCAGTTGAGGTCACTTATGCGAGATTGTTGTTAAAAAATCGTAAATCAGCAAGAGAGCACAGTTGTAAATATATGATAATTCAGTTTCCTGTCATCAGATTTTCATGTTTGCACCTCACTCAAAACTATCTTTCAACCTTGGGACAAAGCTTCTGAAGAGTTTTCATAGAGGTGTGTATACACGTGTGTTGTCTTTAGCTTTTTTTATATTGTTGATTTTAGGAGATATTGGTTATTGTAATTTGATTGATATTCTGTGTGTGTTGTAGATTGCAGCAGTTCTTACAGTGCCATTCGATGTTGTTAAGACTCATCGCCAGATGGAGCTAGGTGAAGCAGCCCTGCACAGAAATAAAAGGCTAGTTTCAACGCTGGCGCTGATGAAGAACCTTTACGAAAGGCGAGGAATAACAGCGCTCTTTGCAGGTCAGTTGCAAATCTGTAATTACTGCTAACCCCCTTTTAATGTAGATCAGGATTTCAAACTTCTGATTCGTGCATCTGCTCAGTTCTTGGACAGTTTGCTATTTATCAGCATTGCAGTTTACTGTATTTTTTATTATTTAGTTATTATTAGCATGTGGTATTTGTGGGATTTATTAAAGCTGTCGTTCGATGATAATCTCCAAGAAATGTTTTGATGGATTTGTTGTTTTTTGTAAATTAAATTAAGAAAAGTTTAGGACTTTTCTGTGATCATGGTATTTGTTTTTAACTTAATTTCATTTAATAAGATCTGTTAAGTAAACCAGATTGGTTGAATTTCAGATTGTTTTCTAACTGCTTGGTAATACATTACCATGTTCGTTTACAGGCTTTGTTCCAAGAGTGATGAAAGTGGCCCCAGCCTGTGCAATCATGATAACGATTTACGAGTTGGGCAAATCGTTTTTCCGCAAACGCAGAGATCTGATTCAGAATTCGAATTTGTCAGCCATGTGACCGGATTGTTCTGTCTTTCTGGCCGTCATTCGATAAATCGACGATCATCCTGCATGTCGTCTGAATTTGTTGCTGATCCTTGGATATCCTATACTCACCATTAGTGCTTAGTCAGTCAAATACACGAGGCATTTTTGCATATATCAGAAAGATGTAGTTGTTCCTGCATTACATCTGAAATATTTTTTCGACTAGAGCTATGTAACATTGTGGGTGTGAGCATATCATTTTTAAAATGCTAAATTTGCCTTTATGTCCTCTTTTTGCATGCATGATGTCTGTTCATATGGAACATTAAAAGTGAATTTAATCCCATAACCTATTACCCTGTTTTGAGCTTGTGTCATAAATCCTGACAACTGTTAAGAGAACATACGAGTCAAAGTTTGAGAAATTAAGCATTTCAACATAAATGTTTGAGAACAGTTGCTTCGTAGTCCGAGTCGAAGTAGATGTCGTTGTAAGCAAAGTTTGCTTTTTGCATGAACTGCCTGAAAAATCTGGAGATTCTGTTACGCAAACTGATAGAGGAAAAATGAATGCTGGTTTGAGAAGTTGTAGGCATTTGTTAAGCAAGTTTTCCAGATTCTGGAAGTTCGTTTGTGCAGTTTCTCAAAGAATTTGAAGAACCTGTAACTTATTACTATTCTAACATACAGTTGTTATTGTTTACATTGTATAAGATTAAGGGATACACTGCATTCTACTTGTGCATGGAATTCTGTAAGTTTTGTGATTACCGTTACTTTACTTTTCTGTGAAGCTGGCTTGGGTGTAAGGTGGGTTGACTAGCGATGCTATTGTGGAGGATTACAGTTATGTTGAGTTAGTGATTTTGAATGGCACTGATTTTGAAAATATCAATTTGAGAATGGCAGTGATAAATGGATAGCTGGTTTATCATCAGATTGGCAGAACAGAAGTTGGTAAATAAAGCACTGTGTATTGAATAGTGTAGGTAAGTTTAATGGCACATCAATTGTGTCTATGGGGTAAATGTATATATATGTACGCGGATATGGATGCCTTAAACACCTTTGTAGTAAGGTTATGTATTTATGCCTTGACTATTTATGAAGAAGCCTGTCCCAAGCGTTTCACGGCCAGTAATGTAATGTATACGTGCATTCTTTCTATAGCAACCACATAACGTCAATCCAAATGTTATAAGGTTGGGAATAGGTCAAGTTTACACTTGGCATTTGACCTTTTCACCACTGCAAAGTGCAGCATTCATGGTCATCTAACCTAACAGATACAAAGTCAAATGAAACGATGTTTCGTAAAGGCAAGTCTGTTCAAAGAACTGGTACAAATACAGTCCTTCAAAATGAAAGGCAGAGGAATATGGAATCAGCCACTACAGCTGTATTTAGACATTTGAATTTATAGTCTACAACTTACATAAACAATGAGAACGTTCCATCTGAGTGTTATTTTTATTCGTATTGAAAGCTCGTGATATTGTACTTAGGATTTGCTGAAAAGAAACAATTCATGTACTAGATGACATGCAAAATGCAAATGTTTACTGCAATCAGAATATAAAAACTTGGCCTATTTCATAAAAAAATATGCAAACCAACAACACACGTAGGTGGGTGTCTTCCCTCTGCATGTGGCAAATCAGACAGGCTTTTAACTAAAGTTGCCAATTAGGCTGTGTTCATAATTAAGCAGTTCTAATTTGTCATCATGAACTAAAAAGAAACAAGAAAACCCAAAAGAAAATATTGTACGACTGGCGCTAAAAAATGGACCGCAGCATACCGATGTCTCGGTAGAGGCATTTCTCGTGCGGACGTTGAGCTACTGGTTTCAGCTAACAGTACAAGTCCGTCCGTTATCTTCGCCTGCTTCTTGTCGATCTGAACCACAGCCGCATGTGTCCCTGGTTTCACTTCCGGTCTTCGTCATTTTGAAGTCGGTAGCAATTGGCAACCTTGGCCGCGAAGTGCTTTCTACGATTCTCTGCTCGTTGCCTTCTAGCCAGGGCTGCGGCAGCGACGTTTCCTTGCCACTCCTCGGAGACGTCATCCAGGCACAACCCCTGGAGGTCGACAAAGATAGGCGTCTGCTGGGCGATAGCTGGCGCCAGTGAAGAACCTAAAAGTTGCGCGTTGATCACGTGACTAGCTTACATTAATCAGCACTCTCACTGGTGTCTATTAATAATACTGGCTTGATACAGCTTCAGCTATTGGCATGTAGCCGACAGCGAATCAGAGGAGACTTCCGGTAAGGGCAGAAAGCGTTTGTTTACATTGAAACTAGTGGTAAATTCGTCAACTTTACAGGTTTCTGTCAAGAAATCCATTACGTAACTGCAAAATGTAACGAAACTGATAGATTTCTATGTCACTAAAGTCACAATCCGTAAGCGAGCTTTAAATAATTCATTGGCTATTGCTGAGAATTTCGTGTTGAATGCGAACGGTGTGTAGGCGCAATGCCTATGTATACGACTCGACCTAGCGCCCCGCAATACGGCAGTTCACTGCCCAACACTTTATTCTTTATTACACGTGTCATGTGTCGTTCCTGCAAAACCGAAGCCTACTTCAACTAAATAAATAGTATAATGTAAACCTAGCGCCAATGAGGCAAAGCCCCTAACAAATAGGGGATCTGAGGAGCGTCTTAAACTTCCACAATGGGGTCCAGGTCTCCGCCCCGGAAGCAAACGCATTTTGCCATAAAAATAAAACAGGCCAGGAATCGATTAGAGTGCTACATGAAATCGGTTTGGAAAATATTATAATTATGACAATCAAATCCGTCGACGGAGCAAAATTAAGTGACCAGTTAGAGGAGAGTACACTTAGAAAATCCCCTCTGATCTACACGAATCCCAAGGTTCATGGTACTGACCTCAGGGGTCAGGACCTCTGATCCCCGGCCTATGAATGACAACTGCGATTTGAGCTTCTCTCCCTCCCCTCTCAGGGTTCCGCAAGCGCCTGAAGACTGTACTGTTTAATAGTGATTCTACCTGTTCCTGTCGGGAGCGGCTCTGCTGAGTTTATCCTCTAACAGGCGCTTTATAAATTTCAAATTACAATGATAATGCTGCTTCAAATGGAAACCTATTAAAACCTTTGCTTACCTGTTGAGTCAGAAGTCATAACAGACTTGCATTGAGAGAAATTGTGTTTTTGTCGTCTTGGTAACTCAGACTCCTCAGCCGTCAGACCTGTGTTCCTGCTTCGTCGGCTGCAGCTCACCTCTCTGCGACCCCACTCAGGTTCCTTCCTTTCAGCTTCTTCGGACTGTTCAGGTTCTACCGGCAGATTGTTTTTCTGCACGTCTTGTAGACGACTGGGTCTAATGCAGGCCTCTCGTTGACCTTTCGTTTCTAGGATGTCTTGACCCTTGCTTGCGTTGCCGCCGACTTTCACAAAGTATTCCTGACGCACTTCCTCACCTTTTTTCTTGAATAGTTCACAGGTAAATTCCTTCACTTGACCTTTAACCTCTTTTGCCCAACCTTTGGCCTCATTTCCCCGACCTTTGACTTTCTTCGGTCTATTTCTCGCCGTTTCATCCATCTCCACAGCCGACTTCTGGAATTTATTTGCTTCTTGCAGCGAATTGCTGCTGCCATAAGATGCTGACGACTCTCGGTCATACTCCGCATCCTTACAGCAGCAACCGTCGCCCCGACAGATGTGAACAGGGACCTCTAGAACTTCCTCCTCGTCCGTGGAAAAGAAGTCCTCCGTATAGAGGAGGTCCTGGTCACAGAAAGCGAAATCAGGAAGCGTTCTACGGTAGGTGTTTGCGGCGCCATCTAGTGTCTGCGGATGTCCATTCTTCGCCGTTTTCTCTCGGCCCCCGTAAAATCCGCAGATCAACAACTTGTGTATCGGTAAACAGCGCACACGAGACATGACCGAGTCAGCCGAATTATAGTTTATCCGAGTGATATATAGTCTATGCCGTTTCCTTTAAATAATCGCCTACTGTATTCTGGAATAGCCTTAAAGGCGAAATTTATATTGGCTGCACTATCCTAGGGCCAGGAATTGTGTACCTCAGTTGAACGACAGCTTATGGCATCAAAGGCTGTTGCCGTCGCCCTTCTCCTTTATCCAGGCTTGGGGCTGGCACTACCCCCAAACAAGGCAGTGGCGGAGTTAATTATGTAGAACGTCCTACTTCAAGTACTTATTCAGAGAAGTTTAATTATTTTCAGACGTGTGCAGTAGGACTATATCTTTTATATCTTTTACTTTCAATTTGGTCGTTGAATGTGATTGGACAAAATCTGCGGGCAGACAGACCTTCATAATTCTTTTGTTTTTAGGCTTATAATTAGTTGATATTTCAGCTCATGACTTAGTCAACGCATTCAAACGACTGTTTGAACTCGAGGCCGCTCTCGTCGACTCCATCCGTTTAGCTGTTAAGCTGTGAGCTCCTGGTCTCAGCTCGAAGTAGGGGTAATACAATAATAATTTATGTAAATAAAACTGTAATCTTATTGGCCGGCCGGGGCGGGTATCTTCTTCTTGAAATAATTACTTGATAACTGCGACGTATATTCTTAAAGAAACTGTAATAATAATAATAATTATTATTATTATTATAGTAAGTCGCCCTGACTACTGTAACTCATAGTAATAGTAATAATAATAATAGTAATAATAATTATAATTATTCTAAATAATAGAATTGTATAAAATTTATCTTACGTTATTGACTTGAATTACCTCCAACTTTTGTCATCAGCATGATCGACTTCTAAGACTTTAAAAATCAATATACAAGTGTCGGCAATTTAAGCTTATCCGCGTTAACTAATTCGTTAACTGTGGTGTGTTGTAGACGCTACGTGTAATTCAAGAGTTCTCTTTTGCGCTGAAATTATTAGTCATTAGGGTAAAAGCAAGGTCGATTTTAGCAAGTGTTTTTTGTTTTACATGTGATTATTAGTTACTATACGCTATCTATGAATAAAAGTAGTACTTTCATCAACATTACTAAAAAAACTACTCACTCGCCCCCTAGCGATTAACTGAACGCCTACGCTACACTGATTACGGCATCCAAGCGAGAAACACTGATAAAATGACTAAAGACTCGTTCTTATGGGGCTGCAACCACTTGTCATGGAAAAGG